>PVJC01002096.1:60050-83395 GCA_004026665.1 Murina feae | reverse complement strand
AAAAAGAGAACAACATGCTGGGGAGGGCAAGAGTCTGAGAGATCAACATAGAGGGGGTGCCTGCTCCAAGCCTCCACGGTGTGCCTGGGGCAGGCCCCCGGCAGGTAGACACACACAGGAGGACTGCTCCGAGCCTCAGATGCGGCTGGGGGCAGGTCCCCAGTGGTCACACACACACACACACACACACACACACACACACACAGAAGGCGCCTGGCAGACTGGGGCCATCATAGGACATCCACTGAGGGGTCCCAGCCTGTGAGAGGGCACAGGCCGGGCTGAGGGACTCCCTCCACCCCGAGTGCACAAATTTTTGTGCACCGGGACCCTAGTAGGAAATAAAATCAGAGAGAACACCAAATAAAGGAATCTCTTGGAAAGAGTTTTAAAAATGCTCTTTAGAACTGTATGTTTATTGTTTAAATAATAGTTATTAATTTTTAATGGAGATGATTTAAAAATAAATTTAAAAAGGGATATAACCAAACTACCTAAATAATTTATGTTGATTTGAGGGGAAAAAACACCACAAAGCTACATGTATAAATTGAGAAAATTTCACGTGATGCAGAAAACTATAAAAAATGAAAGCCTCCGTTCATCAGCCAAATCAAACTCCCTACATTTAATTACCTCTTAAGGTTTTGTTGAGTTCCTTTGAGATGAGGAATAGGAATATTTTTTACCTAATTAATTATCTATATTTTTATGTATTATATTATACACTAGGGGCCCGGTGCACAAAAGTTTGTGCACTCGGGAGGTCCCTCAGCCCAGCCTGTGCCCTCTCAGGCAGTCTGGGACCCCTCTGGGGATGTCCACCTGCTGGCATGCCTGGCCAGCCTTCGTGAGGGGCTGATGGCTGTCTGCAGGCTGGCCAAGCCCCCCAGTGGGATCCCTCACCCCATTGGAGTGTGGCCAGCATGGGTGATGGGCTGAGGGGCGCTTTCAGGCTTTCAAGCTGCCCACAGCTCCCATTGACCCAATGTCCCAGCAAGTCTGGCTGGAAGCAGGTTCCTGTTTTGTTTTTGTTTTTTTATCTTCTGTAATTGATACACTGTTCCTTTAAGCCGAGCCTAGGCAGGTAATGAAGCTCACAGCCAGGACTGCTGTTTGTTTCAACTCCCGAGGCTTGTATCATTGAGACTTTGTTGCAAATATGATGTTGCCTGGAGCTAGGAGAAGGCCAGCTGGCCTGGCAAACAGTTTCACTCCTGCTGCAACAGACGCTGCCTATTTACTCAGCTTCATGAGTTCCGGCCTCCATCTTGGCTGGTTTAATTTGTATACAGCCACTCTGATTGGCTGGTGGGCATGGCTTAGGTGTCCCGAAGGGATGGTCTATTTCAATATTACACTTTTATTAGATAAGATTATTATTTTAAAAATATATTTTTATTGTAGAGAAGGAAGGGAGAGAGCGAGAACAAGAGCAAGAGAGGGAGGGAGGGAGGGAGGGAAGGAGAGAGAGAGAGAGAGAGAGAGAGAGAGAGAGAGAGAGAGAGAGATGTTAAAGAAAAATATAGGTCAGTTGCCTCCTACATGCCCTGGGGTCCCAGGATTGAACCAACAACCTTTTGGTGTACAGGAGGGTGCTCCAACCAACTGAGCAACACTGGCCAGGGTTTATGCAATATTTTTATGTATTATAGATTGAATAATATTGAATATTATTTTTCATGTCCGTCAAAGTATATTTTGGATATTATTTATATTCACACATACAGAATCATCAATTCTTGTTAACAGATTTATACTACTCCATTTTGTGGATATGCTAATAATTAAACTATCGTTTTACATATTGAGACCTCCCCTTCTACACTTATTTATGGTGATGGGGTTGGAAATCTGTAAACCTGCTCTTTTTTTCCATGTGCATCCCACCTCTCTCACCAACTCCCCAGCAATCTCTGCCAAGAGGATGTTAATAGGAGAACAGAAGGCCCTCTCTGTTTTCTTGGGGTTTCTATTCCCTTCTATTTCTATTTCTATTTGCTTTCTGTCCTGTCTTTCAGCCTAGTATCCCTTCTCTCTCCTGAAAGCAGCAGTTCATTCCAGCAGCAGCAGTTGATTCCAGTTTTCATTTTTCCAGCACCCCCGGATGCACTCCTTTGGATCCCTTCAGAGACACACACCACCTCAGGAAGACACATACCACCTCTTAAAGATCTGGGCAGGCCCTTGTTATGATTTTACCAGTGGGATGTAGACACTTAGGCCTTTATGGGCTCCTTCTTCCATAAGAAAAATTTTAAACTATTCTTTATGATAACATTGGTATAAAGACAAGTATCTATAATAATAAAAGCATAGTATGCAAATTGACTGAATGATCAAACAGCAGAATGACTGTCCAGATGACCATGCTATAACACCCACTGGCACCAGGCTAGCTAATGCAGGTGCAATGCGATTGGTCGGGGGCCCTGCCATCAACCTATAATCACCCCACAGAGGGCGACCCAGGCCATTGGCCAGCAGGGAGATCAAGTGGGGGGCTCCACAATCACCCCAAAGAGGGAAGCCCTGGCTACCCTCAGCGCTGTGGGGGAGTGGGCCGGGTCTTCCTCTGCAGGAGCAGTTCATCCTGGAGCCTTGGCTGGGTGGGTGGAGCCTACCTCTTTGGGGTGATCAATCACCCCACAGAGGGAGGCCCAGGCTACCTGGCTGGAGGTGCTGTGGTAGGTAGGCAAGGCCTCCTTCTTCGGGGCAATTGATCATAGGGCTCCTGGACTGTGAGAGGGCACAAACGGAGCTGAGGGGACCTCCCCTCCCCAGTGCATGAATTTCATGCACCGGGCCTCTAGTACTATATAATAAAAGGCTAATATGCAAATTGACCAAACAGGGAGCGACTGGTCACTATGAGGCACACTGACCACCAGGGGGCAGATGCTCAATGCAGGAGCTGGCCTCTGGTGGTCAGTGTACTCCCACAGGGGGAGTGCCACTCAGCCAGAAGCTAGGCTCATGGTTGGTGAGTGCTGCGGTGGTGGCGAGAGCCTCTCCCGCCTCCATGGCAGCACTAAGGATATCCAACTGATGGCTTAGGGCCCACTCACCATGGGCGTGAGCCTAATTCGTCAATCAAACATCCCCTGAGGGCTCCCAGACTGCAAGAAGGTGTAGGCTGGGCTGAGGGGACTCCTCCCCTCTCCCCACCCCAAGTGCACGATTCTTGTGCACTGGACCTCTAGTATTTTCTTGGACCTAAAAGTTCATTTTTCTTCTGATTTTTAAAACACCTCAAAATATTCTCATGGGCCTATAAGAGTGTCTTGGGTTAGACATGGTACCTACATTGCCTAATGGATACCTTGGCCCTGGTTCTGAGTCTCCGATCCACAAGACGTTTCCTCCTCATTTAGCAGCACCAGTGTCATTCCTCCTGAGGTGCTTCCCCCTCAGAGCTCCCATGGGTGTCCTTCCTCCAATTTGTTTGGATAATTCTGTCCTCTCTTGGCCAAGGTCACTCTGTATCTCCCCTTGCTTTGCAGGTGACCAGCTTCTCACTGTGTCCTCACATGGTCATTCCTCTCTGTGGTGTGTGTCCTAATCTCTTTTTATAAAGATACCAGTCACACTGGATTAGGGCTCACTCTAAGGAACCCCATTTCAACTTAATTACCACTATAAAGGTCCTACAGTCACACTGTGAGGTGCTAGGGATTAGGGCCTCAATGCAGGAACTTCAGGGAAGGACACAATTCAGCCTACAACCAATGGGCTTGCCAATACTTAAACTCCAGTCATATTGATTGGCACTTCTGTTATTTTCAGCTTTAGCAGGAATGTTTTAATGAACATTTTTTAATATGAAACTGAACAAATTCTTGTGGATGTATATGTGGCATTAATATTGTAAGAGTGAGACTGCAGGATACCTTCATTTTTAATTTATGTTTTTCATAAGTATTGCCTTGTTGCACTCCTGGAAGTTTCATACTCTTGCTCAAAATATATGAGCTTGGCAGCACTCTCATCAGAGTCTACATTTGCGGATGTGATGAGTGTAATATGCTTGTATGCTTGCTCTGATTTGTGTTTCTTTAATTATGAGTCAGATAAGCATTTCTTGCATATGTTTATTGTCTATTTATATGTGTGTGTTTTGCTGTTTAGTTTTCCTATAGAATGCCTGATCATATACTTAACTAGTTTTCTGTTGAGTGTTTGCTATTCTTAGTTGATTTTCATGTGGCATTTCACCTGGGATTTCTTTCGTTGTCCTTACATTTTCACATCAGCTAGTGAACTTGTCATTATCTTCAGCTCTGAGGTTAGAGATGATCTCCAACATAAATTCTTTTCCCACCCAAGGCCTGGATCAGGAACGTCCTCCCAGATGTGGGGCTTATTTTTGCTTTCTACTTTCTTGCCTTCCCTTGTAGACAATCTTCTTGAGACCAGAGACCTGGATTTGTGTACTGAAAAAGCCCAGGTAATTAACAGTATCTGAATTTAAAAGGTATTCAATGATTTTTTCCCCCTCTGGTTGGCTCATTAGAGGAAGAAAGAACTAGTAAACGTTTATATTTAGCCATACCTGGTGAAGTTTTCAGTTTAAAACTATTGATTCAAAAGTATTTAGAGATCTAATTGGCTATCATATTTCTCATGGATAACTCCAATAAAGTAAATACATTGGTTGTAAACAAAATGTGTTACTTTTCATCACAGCAGAGATAGTTTTATTTTTTTCAGATTTTGAAAACATTTTGATGATTTTTAGAGAGAGGACATTTGTGTTTATGTTGCTCAGAGGTAGTTCATCACAGAGATTTGTTTGTCTTTTCTTGTCAACAGAGGCAACTCTGCATAGTAGTTAAGAAGTTGGGCTCAGGAGCACATGCTTTTCAATCATAGCTCCTGCACCTCTAGCTTTGTGTCCCTGTTCATGTTGCTTAAATCCTCTAATCCCTCGTTGTGACATCTGTTAGGTAAGAATGACGATATTGTTACCTGCCACATAGAGTTGCTGGGAGAATTAAAAGAGATAACATATATTAGACACTTAGCACCATGCGACTAAGACACTAGCTATCATTATTATGAATGCCATCTTCCTCTTTTAGAAAGTTAGAGTTTCCTTAGAGTGCGGTGAACTGGAATATTTTCACCGACGTAGTACTTGTCAAGGGTGTAGAAATGTAGATTTAGATTGCTATGGAAAGTAAGTTAGCAGCAAGTACAATAGGGAGTCACAGTGTGAAAAGGAGACCAGTCTATCAGTGTGTGGTAGAGCAGAGTTTAAGCTGTGGGTAAGGGCATGCACACCTGCACTTACATATCTGTATGCATTCTTACACACCTACGTGGCAATCAACCCTTCAACCTCATTCAGAAACCATGATACTTGAGATTGTACCCCATCTAAATATTCCTAAAAGTTTGGTTTTTATTTTGTTACTTCTTTCCCTTCTAGGATACCCCTGATATTCTTTTTAATTTTATTTAATCTATATAAACAGGTTTGTGAAATGTGATACACATGGAATGATGCATTGAACACCATAGGATTGATCCTGGTCAAGTGTAAAAATGAAAACAGGACTCTTAATTGGTTCTAGTGATTCCTGGTGATTCTGGGGTCTGCCTGAAATGGAATGCATTATTTTTTTGGTGGTCAGTTTTGTGGTTGAAAGAAGAGGCAGCTGCCTGAATAATGAGATTTCAGAAGGTCTCAGAAGTATTGTTAATATCTTGATATAGCACCTGAAATTAGAGGACCATTTTGGGTGGGTGAATCTTTGCATTTTTCACAGGTGACTTCAGGAAATTCAAGCACTGTAAAAAGCATAAGCCTTTCTTCTGTATTTACTTTTTGAGGCCATTGTTTCTGATAATTTTCTAATATAACAGTTGACCTGGATGCACCTGTCAGACTTTCAAAAGCCCATGTTTGGCAGTCTTGTAGAAGGACCGAAGGAAGTGAATTTGGTTATATATTATATATATAGTCTGTGATCTGTGGTAGGTGGAATACTAGTCTTACCAATTATCTATATCTGAGTGTCAGATGTGAGAATAAGTTGATTCAACCAAATGCTTTAATCTTGAACTCACTGACCATTTTCTATTGCCTTGAGAAGAAAATATCTCTCATAGTGTGTCAATCTATACTTTTTCAAGTGTACACTATATTTAACTCTACTTATGTCTTTTAATCTTTGGGTTATATAATTATAAATGATTTTAAATTTTTAAAAATATTTTAACTATGTGTTTATTTAATTAGAAATAAGAAAAACAAACAAATGCTCTTTAGCTTTTTATCCACACAGGGAATTGACTTGTAGCTGCTTCAATCATGAAGCAACCTATGCTTTAGAGAAATTGAAATAGAACAATATATAGTGACTCAAAGTCAATACAAGTGACTGGATTTCAACCATGGCATCAATACAACCAGAAGGAGAATTGATGAAATGCAAAGTTGATGTTACTTCTGATGAGTTTAACTTAGCAAAATAAACCCTTAGGGAAAAACCAAATCATTTCCCAAACTTCAGTTGTTGTTTTTTAATTCTTTTTTTTTTTTGGCATCTCAAAAATAAAATAATATTTTATTGAATAATCATAATGATTACAATAATTATTTAATATTATTGACCTAATGCTTCTTTTATACATAAATTTTCCCAATTATATAAAAATGCAGTTTTACAGTTGATTTTCTTGAATCAGATTCTTTGTAAAGAAGAGTTTAACACTGATTTTTCAAAGACATGTATATTTCTAATACATTTTTTCTGGAGGTTTTTATTTTTCAGTTATAGTTTATATTCTATATTAGTTTCAGATGTACAGCAAAGTGACTAGAAAATCATGTATGTACTTTACAGAGTATTGCTTTAAGTATCTACCTGGCCCCATACATAGTTATCACGATATCACATCATTGACTATGTTCCCTTTGCTGTAATACACTTCACACAGAAATGAGTCAGAAAGCTTCAATTCAGTTCAATAAACATTTATTAGGTGTCTACTGTCTACCTACCAGATACCACAATATGCTCAAGACACAGACAAGAAACTAAAGATTATAAGGAAAGTACTTCAAACACTAAAACGTGTTCCTTTGTTAAGCAAGGAACATGCTTAGAAAGATGTAAGACAAGTTTACTAAAAGTTTACTCTGCAGAGTAAGGTTATGAATGATGTTTCTCATTTAGCTTACTTGTCTATTCTCAAATACACACTGTTTATGTTTGTGTCTCTTATATGACTTGTGTTTTTTAATTATATTTGACTAGGGGCCTGGTGCACAAAATTCGTGCATGGGTAGGTGGGGAAGGGGGAGGGCAGGCGGGGAGGTCCCTCAGCCCGACCTGCACCCTCTTCAAATTTGGGAGCCCTCAGGAGATGTGCTACTGATGGCTTGGGCCCACTCCATGTGGTTCTCTGCTCTCTGCTGGGCCTGTCTGCTCTACACCACGGGGATGGGCAAGCAGGCCTTGCTGGGTGCTGCCTGTGGGTCCTGATTACTTGCTCTCCCTTTGCCACAGCCACAGCTCAGCAAGCCCTGTTGTGTGCTGCCTGCTGGTCTGATTGCCTGCTCTCTGGTCGCCCGCTTCCCTCCTTCCCCATGGTGGCCACTACTGCCCAGCAGACCCTGCTGTGTGGTGCCTGCAGCATGCTTGTCTGCTAGGGGGTCACCACAGTGACCTCCCAGAGATTCCTTGCTCCCCCATGGTGGCGCAGCAGGCCTTGCTGGGTGCTGCCTGCAGCCCCTATTTGTCTGTGTGGGGGTCATCATGGTGACCTCTCAGCAGGCCCTGCTGGGTGCTGCCTGTGGGTCCCCATCGCTTGCTCCCCCATCGCTTGCTTAGCGCCCTGTGGTGGTCGATGAGACAGACATGGCGGTCCGTGGAGCCACCTCTCTGACCGGGCGCCGCAAGGCGCTTTTAGCACCAGCCATGCGGCGGCCGATCAGACACAGCGGCCCACAGACCCGCCTCCCACCACCGCTGGTGGCGTACCCGCTGCCACCCACTCCGTGGCTGCTGGCCTCCATCTTGGCTGGGTTAATTTGCATACAGCCACTCTGATAGGCTGGTGTGCGTGGCTTAGGCATCCCAGAGAAACGGTCAATTTCAATATTAGGCTTTTATTAGAGTAGATGCTCATTCTTCCTTGTAACCTTTATTTCTGCTTCCTCTTTCCACAAGTTTTCTGCCTTATTGAATAATAGCCTATGAATGGGAAGAGAGGATTTTATACAGGAGATTTTTACCCCATTATTGAACCTGCCTGATGCCCTTGCTATTATCTAAATGCTATCTACTTCAAGCAGTTCCACATGCTCTGCAAAGCTTTCTTTGACACTTTTCTCCTTCAGTAATGAGCATTTTGAGATAAGGTATATTTTTTAAAAATAATTTTTTATTTATTATTTTTAGAGAGAGAGAGAGGAAGCAAAAGGGATAGAGAGTTACAAACATCAGTAAGAGAGAAACATCAATTGGTTGCCTCCTGCATGTTTCCTTCTGGAGGCTGACCTGCAACCTGGGCTAGTGCCCTGACCAGGAACCAAACAGGTGACCTTTTGGTTCATGGGTTGATGCTCAACCACTGAGCCACACCAGCTGGACATGTGATAAGGTATCTTGCGCTACTATTTAACTTAATACTTTACCCTATGTGGTACTTTACATTTCAACACAATGGTTATAAAGTTACTTCATTCTGTGAAATAGGGTAGATGTGATCTCTATTTTTAGCATGTGGAAAGCAGAATAATTAAGTGACTCGCTTAAATTTCGAAGAAGCCATGTCCAAGAACACAGTGTTTGTGACTCTTGATATAATTTTGTTTCCAGCACATGGGCTACACTTAGTTGATTTTTGTTTACAAACCTTTCACACAATTGCATTTTTTTTTATTTTAAGATAAGCAGGATGTTTACAAAGAAAAAAAATCAGCATTTAGAAAGAGAAGACTTTTTTTATTCATCTGAAAGGGAATGTTTATAAAGGAATGACAGAGGAAAGGGGGTCATAACTGACAAAAGCTCTCCCTGGAGTATGAGAAAAAGAAAATCATAAGTGAAGAGAGAAGTGTCATGGACTATTGTGACTTCAGGGTTCTTTCTGGATTTTGTATATGTCTGACAAGGACAGGGAGAGATGGATCTCACAGAGACAAGGCAAGATTCAACAATGTTGCAGGATATTGATGATATGAGATTTCTGACCACTGGTGGTTTCCATCCTTCCTAGCCATCTGAGAGTGGTAAAAATTCATCTTGAGCTTGACTGTCTGACTAGGTGGTTGAAGGGAGGAGTAAGGCGGACCACTCACTTACAAGCTAAGCATAGGCAGTAAATACTTCAGGGAGAGTAAAGTTTTTCTCATTGTAGCAAAAAACTATCTATTTAGTGATGGCAATGAACTACAACGCTGATAGCAAGCATATGTATAAATCTTTGAATCTTTCTATATCATGTAATCTTAAAATAATGTTTTTATAGTAATTGAAATAAATATAATATAGTTTATATTTTACAAAAAATAATAGTGGATAGTAGCATATGCTCATCTCCCTCCTTTCTTGGATAATTTCTTATGAAAGATACTTAGTGATCAAGCACCATATGTCCCAGGCCCTGCACTAGGCTCTGGAGTTATAATTGTGAGAGAACAGACCTGAGCTCAGGTCTGCAAACTGGACAACATATGATGACTTTTTTTAGGGTGATCTCCTCTGCCTCCTCATTATCCATCCGTTATGGATACCCTTGCTAGCTGCCCATCTGTCTGGTCCTTAAGGACGTTACACTTTATTAACTATCCCCATAGTTTTCTGAAGGGCGGCTATGCCCTCTCACTGCTCAGTATGAGAATTGTCCTGGCCTGGCTTCTGATCAGTAAATACTGCCATGTTTCTATTGTTTTCCTTCCTCATCACACTCATTGCTATCTTTGTCTTGTGACAACATCTCCTGCTGTCAGGGTTGTCTGAGGTCAGCTACCACCGTGCTTCCCGAAATGCCCAGCCCCTCCTACCACAACATTCTGCGATTTGTTAGGAGTTGATTCCTACAGGCTCTCACGTGGAAGCAGTCAGCTGGAGCGTGTCTGCTTTATGCAGATGAATGATCCATGCTGGCATGACACTTCTCTGAGCCCTGGCATCTCATCTTCCATGGCAGCTCTGCTCTTTCATTTCATGGAGACCATTAGCTTTTAATTTTCCCACCTCTGATCCAGGGTTATTGTGATGCCCTTTTTGTTTTGTTTTGTTGTTTTGTAGCAGCTCTATTGAGATATAACCCAAATACCATACCATTTATCCCATAAAACCGTACCGTCCAATGGTTTTTAGCTTATTAGCAGAGTTGTACAATCATCACCACAATCAATTGTACAGCATTTTCATAACCTCAGGAAGAAACCCACTGTCCTGTAGCTGCCCATCCTCCCTTTTCTCTCAACCAGCCCCAGGCATCCCACCCATTTTCAAAGTTTCCCTGCAGTGTAGCACCTGTCAGTACTTCATTCCTTTCCACTGCTCAGCATTCCATTGTATGCATATACCTCCTTTCCCTGATACATTCATCAGCTTGGCATTTGGCTTGTTTTCTTTCTTTTCTTTTTTCTTTTTTACTATTATAATAATGTTGCTGCGAACATTCAGGTAAATACTTGTATGTGGATGTGTGTTTTCAATTCTCTGGGGTATATACCAGGAGTGGAATAGCTGGGTCATATTGTAACTCTACATTTAACCTTTTGAGGAATTGCCAAACTGTTTTTCCAGAGTGATTGTGCCCTTCCAACATTCCTAACAGTTATGTATGAGGGGTTCAGTGTCTCCACATCCTCTCCAGTGCTTGCTATTATTTATGATTCTAGTCAACCTGATGGGTGTGAAATGGTTTTGCACTGCAGTTTCAATTCACATTTCCCTGATGACTAATAATGGTGATTATCTTTTCCTGTGTTTATTGGCATATGAAGGAAGTATGGAAAAATGTCTATTCAGGTCTTTTGCCTACTTTTAAATTGGGCTATTTTTTATTATTAAGTTTTAAGAATTATTTACATATTCTTGATATCCTTGTGAGATACATGATTTGCAAAAAAAAAATGTCTTTAATTCTGTCTTTTGAATTTCTTGATGGTGTTCTTTGAAGTGCAGTAGTTATTAATTTTATTGAAGTTGCATTTATTTAATTTTTGTTTCATTGCTTGTGCTTTTGGTGTCGTATGTAAGAGACCACTGGTTATGACATTTTTAAATGTATTTTTATTGATTTCAGAGAGGAAGGAAGAGGGCGAGAGAAACAGAATAATTGATTGGATGCCTCCTGCACGCCCGCTATTGGGGATCTAGCCCCACAACTCAGGCATGTGCACTTGACCAGAATGGAATCTGGTACCCTTCAGTCCACAGGCTGACGCTCTATCCACAGAGCCAAACTGGCTATGGTGGTTATGACTTTTTTTGTTGTGTCCACTTGGTTATGCTATAGTCCCCAGCTGTTCAATTAATAGTAATGTAAATGTTGCTCTGAAGAAATTTTGCTGACATAATTAAAGTTCCCAATCAGTTGACTTTAAGTAAGGGCACTCTTTCCTTTGAAAGGACGTAAAGCAGGGCTGACGCTTCCTCGAGAGAGAATGAAGTATGGATGACAGCTTCAGCCTGTACTGGTCAAGTTTCATCTTGCTCTTCCATTCCTGACACCTGTCCTGTGAACCCAGACACACTTAACCAGCCCCCTTAACTGTGTGAGTCAATTTCTTATTTTAAAAAAGTCTGTGTTTCTATATCTCAATCTATATCTTTATCTACCACACATACACATAGGAGATTAGGCTTCTCTTGTTGAACCTTGATTGATATGGATATGATGCTAAACCTTATCACAGGATAGTATTTTCCTTCCAGTAAATTCTCTTTTCCAACCTTATTCTACACCCCATTTATTCTACACCCCATTCTTGTCCCAGCATTCTCAGAATCCAAAGCCATGCATACTTTCTCCAGTTCTGTTGGAATAGGGTTATGCGCTGGAGCTCCTTTAGCATATACTACCTTTCTTTTCTTGGCAGACCCAACAGTTCCCTATTATATAGCACTTTATCACTATGTCCTGGTGGCCAATTTGGGAAGGTAGGGATAGTTTCTGAGGGGACCTTTTTTGTCTTACAAGGAGGACACCTTTGTATGATTATTAAGCAAAGAGGGACACGGACACCTTTAACAGGGAGAAGAGGCTGCTTCTGCAGGGAAACATGGTGATTCAAGGGTTTGTAGTGCGTTAGTCTAAGTTAATTCAAGTAACCCCCTCCTACCTCTCCTTCTCAATCAGAACCTAGACCATAGTTATCTTGTTTGTGGTGTATGTGATATGAAATTCTATCTTCCATAGAGCTCTGCTAATCATCTATCTTATTTCTAAGTTTAACACTCACTGTTCCTGCTCTTTAGCATCAGTCAATGAATATCTCTTTGCGTTCTGCCCAAAATGTCCCCTGGTTTTTATGTTTGTTTGTTTTTATGTTACTAATGAGTAAGTTCAACCTGCATGGACTTGTTCAGTTCCTTGACAGTTTTCAAAAGGTGTGATGTAAAGCCATACTTTCAAAACTCTCAATCACTTGAGCTAATTTACCAACCAGTATTTCCACCAATATTCTGTTCCAGTTTACTAACTGGGGCAGTTTTAATGATTGCCTCACTATAGTATGTCAGAATAACTATCAATATCAGTCCCAGGCTTCTCATCTCCAGCTTGGCAGCAGGTGATCAAGGCCCCAAACCCCATTTTAGATTTTGCCTGTAAAGGCCACAACTCACACACATTGTCTAGGTTGAGTACCTAAAAACAGATGCTGAAACAGAGATTTATGTAAAGGAGTTTGTTGAGAGGACTTTCTGGAATAATAGCAGCAAGGAAATAAGAAGCAAGATCGGGACAGAGAGAGAAGTTGAGTTGCTTTACATAACAAAACCTTTAAATGTACCCCTAGGGACATCTATAATCCGGTTGCCACTTGACCATTATTCTGAATTTTGTCCCACATTTTAGAAGGCCAAGCCTTTTCAACTGTGATTGACCAGTGTTTCCATAGAGACTGTCTCTGTGGAGGGTGTTAAACAGTGAGAAAGGCAGCAGCCTTCAGTAGAGAGCAATTTCTAGGGCAGGACTTGGTTATGAGTGAGCCACATGCAAGATTCCCAGAGGCTGGGGGACTGAGTGCCTTTCCTGAATGCGGGAGGGAAGGACTGGGCATTCACACCATCTGCTATGTTACACCACCATCCGCCCAACAGCTCAGGCTCAGAACCTGGATTCCTCTTTTGCAAATCCCACTTCCAATTCACCAGTCTGCTTGATGAGACCTCTGGCACACAGCCTGAAGTTTTGTTCCTCATCATTTCACCTTAAAACTCCATATCCAGGGTGTTATTTCCCTTGACTTGGATAGTCTTCTAGTGGAGTTCCCTGTGTAGCCTCTAAACTTTCTATATTCCATTTCCTCACAACAAAGTGATCTCCTGAAAATGTAAAGCATGTACCATATTTTAGTACTTTTTGATTGTAGTTAGCATAAAATTGCAGTTAGCATAAAATTGATGCTGTTTATGCCTATTCTGGTCATTAGAATTGCCTTTTTTTTTTTTAGTCCAGAACCTGCTAAGTACATTACATTCATTATCTTTGAGGATTATTCCTCAAATAGCCGTCACAGATGCTATTGTCACTATTTTACAGATAAAAAGACTACATCTTAATGAGGCTGAGTAACTAGCCCACGGTCATACAGTAGGAAATAGTGGAGCCTGAGTTTGAACCCAAAACCCTACTATTTGATTCCAAAGCCTTACTGTATCTGATGTTAAAATGTCTACTTATATAAACACTAGAGGCCTGGTGCATAAAAATTTGTGCACTGGGGAGGGAGGGTTCCCTCAGCCCAGCCTGTGCCCTCTCGCAGTCTGGGACCCCTCAGGGAATATCCACCTGCTGGTGTGCCTGGCCAGCCTGGGTGAGGGGTTGATGGCTGTTTGCAGGCTTGCCAAGCCCCCTAGTGAGGACCCTCACCCCATGGGGGTGTGGCCAGCCTGGGTAAGGGGCCGAGGGCCATTTTCAGGCTGCCCACAGTCCCTTCAGGGTTTGGGTCCCTACTGGGGTGCCTGGATGGAAGCAGGTTTCTGGGGTTTATTTAACTTCTATAATTGAAACTTTATACCCTTGAGTAGAGCTCAGGGTCTACAGGGCCCTGGCTTCTTCCATTGCCCAGGGCAACTCCAGCTGCCACCATCTTAGTTGAGTTAATTTGCTTATTTGCTTCTGATTGGTTGGTGGGCATGGCTTGTGGGTGTGGTTTGTGGGTGTAATGGAGTGAGGGTTAATTTGCATATTACTCTTTTATTAGATTAGATTCCAAGTTCTTGTCCTCATTTTGAACAAATATCATTTTGGTTTTTTAGACAACTCCCTTGCCTATGAAATCATTGTTATATTTAGTAACTCATATTTATTTCTAGGAACATAAAGTATTCAATAAATGTGATTTAAATTCATATTTTGTTCTCATAGAATATTTGGGAAGTGATTGAGTGGGAAACTAACTCCAGATGGGAGGTAAGATCTGAGGTGGTCCAATGACTGTTGCAAAATAACAGTTGGCCAATTCTGGAACCACGAATGGAAGTATGTCATCAGCTTCTGACCACAAACCTTTCCTCCTATGGCCTCCTGCCCCCCCACATGGAGGTTTCCTGATGCAAACATGGCCTCCACAACTTTCACCACTCACTGATGGCACTTCAGAGAAATGCTTCCAGACAATAGTGGAGGAAACTGGGATGCTAGGAGAAGTGTCTGGGGGACAGCACTGCCCACTGTGAAGCATGGCCAGCGGGCTAGAGGGCTTTTCAGTTCTTAGTACGAATGCAGTTGAAGTGGCTGCAGCCTTTTCTCAGTTGAGAACATTAAAACCTGATGCCTCATTGCAAAGGCTGGTCTGGAAGCAAGAATTATCCACACTTAGCTGAAGCTTCATGTCTAAACCTTGCATTGAAGTTACCAGAAGAATTGAAAGATGGAGGAATTGACTTTTTTTTGTGTGTGTGTGTCTATTTGGCAAAATTGTCCCAACTCTGCAAGTAAATAATTATGAATAAAACAAAAAGTCAGGAGAGATGAAGTTAATATTTAATGACCAGTTTTCTGGCAGCAGCGCACATTCCAGAGATTTCCCAAGCAGTTGTGTTTACACTGCTGTTTGCAGGCACAGCTTTCCTCTGAGCTTAGGGCACACTTTGAGAGCTAATGTGTCCCCTAAACGTCGTCTTTAAAAACGGTCTAAAAAGCCACAGCCAGAAATGGGCTGCTTCCTTGTTGATGTTGTTGTTGTTAACCTAGAGAAATCAGCAGCAAAAAAAAAAAAAAGAAAAAACCTTTATTGCTGAAAAGATTATGGGAATACCCAACTTTGCTGGCTTCATCCGAGAAGGGGTCATCTGTCCAAAGAGACCAAGTCATTTCCAAGCTTGCTGTGCAACCCATTGTTTCTGGAAGAAGAACATGAGCTTAAAGGGAACAAAAAGCTCCACAGGAAATTTTGTAAATTGTGTAACATTCTGATTCAATATTTCATTTAAGCATACAGATACTGAGATCCACTCAATAAATAAAACTAAGGTGTTTGTGGGTTTTCGTATAAAGAATACTTTACATAGGGTCTTGCATGTGATCCTGTTATGCTTTTGAGCATTCATGATATACTGTATAGTAACAAGATGTACCAGTGTGAGTATGTCGGAAAGTGTTCAGGTTCTTTATCAAACAATGAAATCACTGAGTCTTTTCTCAAGGAACTTTAAGGTATTGACATCTGATCACATGAGTTGGTTAAAGGAGTCTTTATTTTAGTTTTAGTAAATAGTACATAATGGCAAAGTGTTATCTATTTATAAGTGAATTTACCATAGATACACTATGCGGTGTATAGATCAAATCTTTAATTAGTAATTAGCATAAGAAAATCTATAAGGAAGTGATGAGTTTTAAGGGGGGGGGGAACAACTTCAGGTCATAAATCAAGAAATGAGAGTGCTATTTAGAGTAACAATAATAGCCGCTGATATATATTCGGGTTTCTGTGTGTGCCAAAAACTGTTTTAGGCTGTTTCTCTATTGCCCATTTAATCCTTGTAACCACTCTCTGGGGTAGATCCTGCTGTTATTCCTGTTACACAGACGAGGATACTGAAGGATAGAGGGGTTAAGTAATTTGCTCGAGGGTGTTGAACTTCTAAGTGGAGTTGCTGGGATGCAAAACCTAAAACTCTAACTCTGGAGCCCATGCTATTAGCTCCACTAAATTGCCTTTTGATGAACAGCTCTACTCTGACTAAGTGAACCTGGACACTGCTTTTATTTTTTTTTTCAATCTTTTCAAATATCTGTTACCTGCCACTGCCACTTCCACACAGTTGTGTTCAGGATTAACTGAAATAATATATTTAAAGGCACTTGAAAGGATAATGTGCTCTTCAGATGCGAGGTGACATTATTGCATTGTATATGATGGTTAGTTACTCAGAGAGGTGGTCCATTAGATGGTCAGTGATGAGTGTATTTGGTGTACGAATACAGGGCACCACTGTAATTGGTTTCTTTTAGATGCATACACATTAGTTCTTCCCAGAATTCATGAGCAAGCCCAGGCGCAGGCTGCCTCTTCACACAGTTACTCGGAGACCCATAGGCATATTTCTGGAAGCTGAGAGGAACTGCTGTAATTGTTTGCACATGCAGACATTGTCTCAAATATGATTATGCTATTTCAGATAGTCCCTTGTCATAACTACCAAAATGACACAAGCAGTACTTTTTTTGTAATCTCCGTATTTGACGCATGAAAGAAGACTTAATTCCTGTTTGAATAAACAACATAATAAGGTTATTGAGATTAGAGACCATTACTATATAAAATTATGTCTAAGTGGCAGATATAATTAACATTGGATTGTAATTACACTAATTACAAGTCGCATTAAGACACTCCAGTAATGACAAAGTGAGAACCCTATAATTGAATGGAATAAGTAGGGAAACACGCTGCTCACACTAATTACCTAAATGAGCTAATATGTCTTCAGAGTGACAGACATGTTCAATGTTATTACGCAGACAAGGCAGTTGAGTGAGGTATTTTATATATATATATATATATATATATATATATATATATATATATATATATATATATATTTTCCCCCTTTCTTTTCTAATTTTATTTCCAGGACCTATTTCAAGTCCTATTTCTTTCTTGAGCCCAAGAAAACAAAAACTGCAATTAAAGATTTCTCTAACCTGGTTAAAGAATGGCACATACAACCGTAACCCACAGACCCAGGTAAGATTTCAGTCTTGGTGTGTATGGAATGCACTGAATACCAGCTGGTTTCTTGGCCTGGCTTTTCTAGCTCGCCAAATCAAGCAACTCCAGCTCACGGGGTAGTTTGCAGCCTTGAGAATCTCATCAAGCTGTGGGGTCCAAAGCACAAATAAGTCTTCCAGCAGCCTAGCTCCAGCGAGGCCCTGGAGAGTGCTAAAATCTGAATTATTCAAGGCAATTAGTACCAGCATTGCACTGGAACGCACGATGCGGCCCAAGCTGTTAGGTGAGAATGTGAACTAAGAGTGGAATATGAATTCATGGCACTATGAAAATTGTTTATATTTTGTTGTTTCTTTTTCCACTTCACTTACCTTTCCTTTATGTAACTAACTGTCTGGGGGCACCACATGAGTAAGAAAAGAGAAGAAAGGGAACAGACTGCAGTTATTCAGAACTCCCCTTCCAAAGGAGGGATTGATTTGTTTTTAAGGCAGGAAAATCACAATATGTAGAAAGCAGAATTGATGCACTTAAATTGACAAGCGATGCTGAGCATGACTCTTCTTCCCTTGTACTGGTGAAAAGGGGACTTTGTGTCAGGCATGTCTGTTTTAGACAGGCTTTGGACTGTTTCTGGACATTTCTATTCTTCTTGTATTAATGCAAATGGGATTTCCTTCTCTTCATCCAGAAATTGCAGATTTGCCTCTATGAAATCAGGCTTATGGGTTTCTAATACAAAGCAGGAAACCAAATATGCAAGGTTCATTAATAAGTACATACTACATTAGTCCAAAGGTGTCAATTTGCCCCTCCCACTCTTAATATTTGCATGTACTTGGAATTAATGACCTGTTATTTTGAACTACTCTGCTTCCTGGGTTTTGCAATTCTTGCAATCAATCATATTTTAGTTCAAAAAGGACTTAATGCTGAATTTGAAATAGGGCTTATAATCAATTAATTCTGTAGTTGTACAAACTCATGTCATCAAGCATTTGGAGTTTACATGAGGGGATGTTGATTGAAATAAATAGTGTTGGAGGCCAGCCTTCCGCTAATGGCCATGCAAATCAGAAGCTAATGGAGCTTGGCATATTTAATCTAAAAAAGGAGTGGGTGACTTAGATATTATCCTTAGCACTATCTTGTTCTCCCTGGTGATTTTAAAAGTTATTCATTATCTCATTTTTTTTTTTTTGTAAGATGGAAATTTCAGTAGTTCTTTGCAATTTATGTAGAGTCCTTGAAGCTAAAAAGCAGCTCACAAACTTATTTAACTTTATATCACTACCTTTAGGTCAATGTGTTAGCCAATTTGAAGAGCAATCAGATACTGCAGACTAGGTTTAGCAAACTTTTTCTTTAAAGAACCAGATAGAACATACTTAAGGTTTTCTGGGTCACATATGGTCTCTGTCACATTTTTTAAAAACAACTCTTTTGAAAATGTAAAAAGCCATTCACCATTCTTAGTTTGTTGGGCTGTAAGAGGTTAAAGGCAGAATTTTGACCATAGAGCAAACCTCTGCCCTAGACTAATGTAATTGAATATGGATCAGAGTGCAGAATTGTTCTTTAATAGAAACTAAAATTACTTAAATCAACTCTTCTTAAAGCACTGAGAAATAAAATGTAGATCATGGATATTTAAAGTTATCAACATGTTTCTTTCTTTATATTTGAATAAGTTGCTATACTGGGCATATTGGAGATTAAGAGAGTAGAGGTGACTTCAGTACAGCCATGGGGAACAGCCTAGCAAGGGCCAGAGCTTAAGTGAGCAGGGAAGGGAATCTGTGCAAGGATGGAGATAGGGCACTAATACAGGGGGATGATCAAATGACCACGTAAGGCGAGGTGAACCAGGTATCAGAAAAGAGTTACACACATAGAAAGAACTAAACTAGAATGAACACTGATGTTTTCAAATATGTATAGGTCTATAAAAATAAATAAACATAGATGTTTATTAAGTACATGCATACACACACTCAAATACACCTTCCCTAGTTCTGTCTACTGGGAAGGCCCTGGGAGTTGCAAAACCTTAGCAACAATGAATCTGACCTAGTGCCCAGATTGTGGCTTTTAATAGCATTCATTCTCCACTGAAAGATACCAAGGCTACTTGGAGAAATGGCTGATTCTACAACTGAGGTATCAGTCTAGAAGATCTTTCTTGTTCCAGGAATCAGCCAACATAAAGGTCAAAGAATGATGAGTCATAACAAGGAGCTTCAGAACCCACTTTGAAGAGATTCCCATTGGTTAGATCAGGCAAAATTTTAGCATCAAAATGAACAATGGCATTGATAGAATATTACCTTTTTAATAAATTAAGAAATAATGAATAACTTAAAACTTTCAAAAAATAAGAAATTTACATGGTTTTAAAGTATCTCCCTAGAAAATATTAATTGCAAGGGGCATGGGAAGATTTAATTTACAGAAGAAAAGCTTAGCAGACATTAACCTCAATCAATAATAATCAAAGTAAGCATCATCAGTCATAGGGTAAATCTAAATTGTGTGCCACCTAATAGGATGCAATTAGGAAAACATGGCATTACTCATGTGATACTCTCATCAAAAAACATAACCTGAATCTAATTAGGAGGAAACATCTGACAAACCTCAACTCAGGGGCATCTTACAAAATAACTGGTTTTTAACTCTTCAAAAGCATCAAGGTCATAAAAGTCAGGGAAGGACTAAGAAGCAAGTCCAGTATGAAGAAAAATAAAAAGATGTGATAGTTAAGTGCAAAATGTAATCCTGAATTAATTCATTTTTCTGTAAAAGACATTACATGGACAATCAGCAAAAGTTGAATGGGGTATAGGATTAAATAATAGTAATGTATCATTGTTAATATTATCATTTTGATTGTTCCATTAGTTGCCTAGAAGATACCCTTTCTTATAGGAAATACACATACAGGATAGTAGGGGATCAGGTTAACAAATTACTCTTAAATGTCTCAGGGGGAAAAAAGTTCTTGTTCTTATCAATTTTCTGCAATTTTCTAAATATATTGAAATAAAAATAATTTAAAGTGCAT
This sequence comes from Murina feae, assembly GCA_004026665.1. NCBI lineage: Eukaryota > Metazoa > Chordata > Mammalia > Chiroptera > Vespertilionidae > Murina > Murina feae. Next base: position 62,954 of record PVJC01002096.1, on the reverse strand, counting down.
TGCCTCATAAATGTAATATATTAAAATAAAAATGCATTTAAAATGAGTATTTTTAAGATATTTTTCCATAGGGAGACAGCATGGTGAAGTGGATAGAACATGGATGTGGAAATCTGTAAGATCCAGATTGAAATCTGGTCCAAATATTTAAATGATTTGACCAAACCACTTAACCGCCTTAAATGTTACATATCTATGCTATTATCTGTATTGTAGTGCTATTAAATAAATAAGAGAGACTGTATTTAATGGGCCAGGTATAGTGCCAGGCACATAGAAGATGCTTATTTGAAGCTAATAACAGTAGAGAATAATCATAGTAATAGTAATATTAGCAATAGTAGTAATAATAATAGGAGGAGGAGGAGCAGTGACATTAGGAGTATTATCAATGACATTATCAGTAGTGACAGCAGTAGACTTTTTACTATCATTATAACATTAGCTATTGTCATATGACACTATTATTATGATCATCCTGGACCTTCCCCAGGAGGGCTCACCAGGGTAGTGTTCTATATCAAAGACCTTTAATAATCATAGTCTAGCAACTTCCATAACGAGAAAAAGAGTAGCAGGAAAAAGGATGAGGGGGGAGACAATTACATGGATGCAAGATACTAATTATCAAAGGTGAGTTAACACCTCAAGAGAATCCACATTTGCATCTAGTCATTCCACTCTCTTAGTAAACATTGTAGAAAGATACTTGGTTCCATTTTTGCTCCCTCAACTCCCCACCTGTATCAGTGCTGAAGCCAGTTAAGTGCCCTTAAGTTGCCACAATAGGTCAGTGCAGGATCCACCATATTTCTGCTCTAATTGATTTTCTACTATAATTCTACTAATATCTCAGTTCTCAATACTCAAGAAAGGTTTATATGCCTGAGAACTTCTTATATAGACTTTAAACTCTAACATGAACTGACTCATATTTCTTTCTTGACCTCTGGGGTTCAGTATGTTCTACTGCATGGAATTGGACCCTCAGCCCATGTTCCTTGTGTATAATAATATTTTGCTAAAAGACTTTTCCAGCATTCATCTCTCTACCTAGTAATAGACTAATAGTGACTGTACAGTCTACATCCCTGGTGGGAAGTCCATGTATAAGCATCTCCATCTATGCTGAGAAAAGTGACAATTTAGGCTTCACTTTCCCTACTCTGATTTTACGTAATACTTTCAGATATGTGCAATCAAGTCTTCCAAATGCAGGCTCATCTCCTGCCTGTTGTTCTGAAGCATTCTTGAATAAATAAGAAAATCTAACAAATGCCTCAGTCCCTCCATGTTTTGGCGCTTAGAAATAAGACTTTCAGGAGAACAGTTGATCTAGTCATGACTGTTGTGCTTTCCTGTTACTCCCCCAATATCTTTGGGGTCAGTAAACCTATGACCAAAGCCCCAGGAGCTTCCTTGTGAGGCTGTGCATCCTCATGCCCCTTTTCTTTTCTGCCTGCATGTTGGCTGAGTCCAAAGGCTTTGGTTTTCCTGCTCTTAACTTCAGGCTGGAGCTTCGTCTCACGGTTAGAGCAAGAAAAGATTCCTGACCCGTGAACAGTTCAGGCTGTTGGTAAATGCATTATTGCTGTTCAACAAATGCTTTGAAATAAAATGTTTTCCCACCATAATAAGAAAAACATTTTGGAAATGTGCTGTGACTTAGGTTATGTCATGGGTGTTCATTACATATTGGTGCTCCTCTGAGGCCTCCTCTAAGTAAATTCCTTTCACCAGCCCCCCAATCTGCTGGGCCCCACTTTCCTCATCCTTCCTGCTCTCCTCCAACTCACACATGTCTGAGTTATGGAAGTTGCAGGCAAGTCAGTGCTCCCAGCTCTCACTTTGCCAATGGTCCTTCATTTTAAGGCACATCCTGGCACCAAATAAAATTCCATCTGCCAAGTGTTTCTTTAAATGGCCTTCTACCCGAGACACTGCTATGGAATCTGCTAAGATGCTATTCCACATACACCGAAGTCCTTTCCAGGGCTCAAACACAGTTAAGATAGAATTTTGGAGTTAAATCCTCATTTTGATTCTAATTCTGGGCAAGCTATTTAACATCTCTGAGCAAGGTGGGCATAAATGAGGACAATGGATAGATAAAATGGAGATGACAATTCATACATCCCAAAGTTGTTAAGTACTAATAACGGTTGCTATGTATGTAGTGTCACTGTGGGAGGGCACTGTGCTAAACCTTTACCTGTACTATTTCTAACTCTTAGACTCACACTGCAAGTTGTGCTGTATTCTCAATTTATAGTTGAAAAACTGAGACCTGGCACAGTTAAGCAATTCACCTCAGGTCACCACACTCAGCAAGAGGCAGAGGTGGAATTCAGTGCCAAGGTTTGGCTGTCTTAAACTCCAGCATATTTCACTACCTGCCACCTCAAATGGGACGGTTTTTCTCCGAAGATACAGAGACACATTTCTCTGTGGCATTTCCTGTTTTCCATCTTTTCAGTTGCCACGATCAAAAATATAATTTATGTATTGAACTGCTGCGGTCTGGGAAGAAGAATGTATTTTATCGTGCTTAATCCTTTTTGACTCATTCATTGTTGACTTGGAGTGGGTTGCAGTAGAAATATTTTAATGAGGAGGCATAAAGACGGCACTTTGGTGCAGCTGAGGGATGTGTGAAACAAAAAGACGAGGTACAAAAGATCCTAAACCATGATGTAACAGATGCTGCAGGAAGTTGTAAGAGGGAGAACTTAATTCTTTGAGATCCTGGGAAAAGGATCCCAATGTGCTGGGAGCATCCACAGGATAATGGTGTTTCCTGACGGCACTCTTTTTAAAATTGGTCCCCTAAGTATTCTTTACATTAACCTTTTTTTTTTTTTTTTTTTTTTTTTTTTTTTTTTTTTTTTTTTTTTTTTTTTTTTT
>PVJC01002096.1:0-59950 GCA_004026665.1 Murina feae | reverse complement strand
CCCTAAAGACAAGGATCATGCCACACAGTAAGAGGTCTATAAGTAATTGGAGTGGGCAGCACGGTGGAGCCTTGGCTGGTCTCAGATAGTGTCCCCTGAGGTCCCGTCCTGTTCTCCAGGGACACCCTGCACAGCACAGCGTAATTCTGCTGTAACCTCGGTGCTCCCAACCAGGGTCAGTGCAGAGATCCCCTCCTGCTTGAAACTGTGCGTGGCCAGAAAGGATGCTGTCCCTTTGTCTCTCGAAGAGCACGTCCCTGGGGAGCCTGGTGCTAACCCCTTGGCAGACAGCCATGGCCTTAGACTCCACCACCGCACTATTTGGAGTGGTGGAGCCACATAATGAGAAGTAGTATAAGAGACCGGACAAAAATCGTACACCTATGTATGAGGACGGTGGGGGGTGGGGGGGGGAGGATAAGGGCAGAGGATCGGGTGGGAACTGGGAGGAGGGGAGCTATGGGGGGGAAGAGGAACAACTGTAATAATATGAACAATAAAGATTTTTTAAAAAAAGTAGTATTAACAATAAAAGTAATTGTTAAATGAATAAGATAGAAGTCCAAAGAAGATCCTCTGATGATGTGAGAAGATCTACCTCAGGCACTACCAGACTAAAATCTATATAACTCTATAGGGATCGCCAGGCAAGATAATGCAATGCATGACTTGTTTTTATTAACACGCCCTTCTTACCCTTCTCATCTCAGAAACAGGTTCAGAAAGAGGATGTGCTGGTATCTGGCCCACAAGGACAAGCAGGGAGGAAAACAGGAGCAGGTGTGGCTGAAGAGGTGGTGCTGCAGGAGTTGCTGAGCCTGGTCCAGGTGGCTAGTTCTGGCCAGCCGCAAAGGTTATGGGCAATTCAGCAGATGTTTCTCTTCCTGGGTAGGTCCAATCTCAGATGTGAAGGAGGTGTAAGCTGTGTAATTAATACTCAAAGACAGACTGTGGTGGTGCCATCCTGGAGAGTTAACTGGTGGTGGCTCATCTCAGTCAAGAGCCAAGCTCTGAGTGTTGCAATGTTCAGAGGAGACTGGTAATAACTAGGCGATGCAGTTTTCCTGTGAGTTCTTGTAAGTCATCAGCACCCATAGGTGGTAAATTATTCACCAAGTGTGACCCTGTGGCCTTTAAATCATGTTATAGTATTTGGATGACTGGGGAAATGTTCATAATAAAAAATTGAGTGATGAGAACAGTTATACAGCATATGTATTGTATGAGGCAAAATATCTCTTTTTTTTTTGTCTACAACTTTAAGTGCAGAGAAAATGAACAGATTGAGAATAAATACATAAGATGTTATTAGTAATTATCTCCAGGTGGTAGAATCTCAGGTGATGTACTTTCATCTGTATGTTTTCCAAATCTTCTCTAGTTAACACGAATTACAAAAAGCATATATTGAAAAAGAAAGAGAGAGACTCCACTAGGCAGAATATATCCAAATAAATCAGATTGTGCAGGTAAATGCTCTCAAGTTTCTGCTTCTTATCCACTAGAATACATACACTTCTTGGCTCTTCTCTGAACTATAGACTGTGGTGCCTCCCCTGAGGGGTAGGGTGCTAGTTACCTCCTGCTCACTTACAGGTCAGACCTCTTGCCGCTTACAATATGTGATGAGGAAGGTGCTCCTCTCCTGCTTTTCTCTTTAGCCAGCATGCAGTAGTAGTAGGCATGGTAGATCTGAACTTCAAGGAATTCTACAGGGAAACTGAGGCAGGCATCACATTTTGGCATTGTCTTCCTGTACCATGCATGTGTCAGAGAGGTGGGAATGGAAACCCTTTAAGAGCTCCATGGCAACTGCACAGCCTTCTGCATGTGTGGTGGGGGTGATGCTGGGATTTGGTGAAAATTCAAGAAATAAAATATTGATGCGTTGGTTTATTGCAGAGACTGGTTTAGATCCAAGGAGTAGCATAGACCTGCAGCTTTTCATGAAACTGGAAAAGGCAAAGACAGAGTAATCCCTCCCATGTGCAGTCCCTCTCTGCCAACCTCTGATTGCCCTTCGCTCTTATTTTCCCAGATATATCTACCCTTTCTACCTCACAAAAGATACTGCTTGTGACATGTTTCTCTTAATTAAAATGCACAAGTCCTGCATTTTATTCTCTAAGGCCTCTGCCAGGTAACTGATTACTTGAATCCAAGTTGAGGTGTTGATAGCTGATAAGGACTAGATGTGTTGGAAGTGTTAATATGCATGCTGATAATATTGACATTTCCTCAGTGACCTTCAGAATCTTAGGTCCAGTAAGCATGTAAGTCAGCGTGAGGCACTTGCTGAGAGAGAAAAATAATGTGAGGACAAAGGGGACTTTCATAACTCACGTTCAATAGGCTACTACCTAACTGAACTCAACATTTAGCCAGTTCTTATTTTTAAGAGCAAATTTTCTGAAATCAGTGACGTTTGCCTCTTATTTCTGATTAGGTGCAATACCTAATATTTAAAATTTAATTTTAAAAAATGTAACTAGTTATTTGAGAAGAGTTTTGACTTTGAGTTTCAAAGGAAGTCTGGTCATTTTTTAAATATGTTTTCATTCAGATGCGTATTGCATACTATCCTTCAAAGGACTAGCAAAAATTGAAGCTGTGACATGATATGTTTAATACTATATTGTTTTTGCAAGCTTGTCAAGGATAGAGAGTGATGTAAGTTGAATGGGGAAAAACACATGCTATGAAATTCAGTTACAAATCTCTGATTACATCTGAAAGGTCAATTGAAATAGGCTGATTATAGTTTGTAATTAACTAGTCCTTAATCTATACTGTGTTGTTGTTAACTTCCCTGGTGTGGCTTTGTTTTGGTGATTTCTGATTAGCTCTATTGTTTTTCCCCCATGCTTTGACTTTAACTGAACTGATTACCTATACCATTTCATTTTAGTGCTATATCAGCTTTTGCTTTCTTATCCTTTTGAGGTGCATAACAAATTGGAAGCTATTATTTCATTGTAATTCAGTGGGTATGTGTGTGCACGTAAGTGCATGTTTAAAATTATAAAAAGAAAAAACAAAAAAAATCTTTGAGATCAATTTTAACTTGTGAATATACATTTATTTCAATGTCTCCTGATTTAGAAATTAAGACTAATAGTACCTGTCCTTTTGTATCTCAAAGGGTAGTTATAAGGTTCCCAATGAGCTAATAAATGTGAAAATGTTTTTAAAAGGACAAAATCTTGCTTAAATATAAGAAAGAAACCACCTAAATTTTCATAGTCTGCTTTTTAAATTGTACATTTTAAATGTATATATATTATTTAAACTGTATATTTTACATTTCTTTTTATTAAGACAATATAAAGTATCCATGTATTTAATGTAATAAGATATGAGTACACATTTACAAATTTTTTCCTAGGATATTTTTCATTTAGCGTAAGATTTTCATTTTTTACTATCAGTGAATAATTATTCCAAATTTAGCAATCTGATTAACATACATGCACTTTGTCTTTATAAAATTATGAAGACTTCAGAGCTCATTAAAATGAAATAATATAAACTGATTAGGATTGCAACTATTCTGTTTTGCCATGTGGTTAGCAGACAACAGAATTTATACTTTTGGGAGCTAAATAAGTAAGACAAATAGTTTTTCCACTGGACAAAAGCCTCTACTAAAATATGACCATTCTGCAAATACCGGGAAGTTTTCAGCACGAGTTTGCAGTCCACTACGCTTCATTGATCTAGTAAGCAGGTCGGATTAGCATCCACCCTCTTTAAGAAAGACTTCATGTGCTACATAATCCTCGTACAGTTTTTAAAATCATTTAAAATGAACCAATAAGCAAAGAATTTGTGATCTATGGAATTCTAGAAAAAGCTCAAGCGACTCTATGTAACAAATATTAGAAGAATTCATATCTGTAAATACTACATTCATGTAAAAATACATTTGCCTTTTTTCAAGATACTTAAAATAATTTAAGTGAACTCTTTTGTGAATGCTTGTCCCTATTTTTTCCTTAGAACTCTGCAGTTACCAGGAATTTCTACAGTCTCTGCAAATGTAACCTCATTTGGATAGATATTATGTAATGTTTGCCAGAAAATAAGCAGGAAGAAAATCTAAAAGTGATTTGGAAAAGTCAGAAAGATACTCTCCTTCTAAGAACCTAACTCAAGTTACCACTGTTCTCTCTGCCTCTATTGAATACTCACGCAGGTTTATGTTTAAAGAACCAGTTGACAACTATGAATTAAGTGGATTTCATTACCTTTGGATACTGCAAAACAAAATTACCCAAATTCTTTTCCCCTCCTGCCACAGCATCTTCCCCTAATTAATGGAGAGCTGTATATGCTGAAAGAGACTATTTGATCACGGAAGAGAGACAAAATGTTCTGCTTTTCAGCACATTTTAATCCACAGCTGGTGCACAGATTGGCATAGAGTATATGTTAGTTTTAGCTGTGAATTTTTTCAAGTTGAGGTTGCCTATATTTAGATCTCTGGAGTCTTAGGATTGCTGAAAGTAAATGTTTGAATGAGAAAAAATATTGACTGGAGAAAAATACTGTTTAATAGAGGTGTTGATTTTGACCAGCCTAAAATATGCTCATATTGGATGAACATTTGTAATAGGAGAAATGAAATTGTGGGTATTACTGGGAACACACATTTATTCGATTACCATTCATTAAACTGTGGTGTTTGGTGTCTAAAGAATACTTGACTCTTTTGGAGAGAGAAAAAAAATGCTCCTGTAGGTTCACTTTAAAAAGCAATGTATTATTTATTACACTTTAGGGACAGAGAAACCAACGCAAAACCTAATTTAGACTTTTTAAATTTATTTTCAAATTTGTCAAAATCCTAAAGTAATTATTTTACTATTGATTCTTGGACTACCTTACAAAACACTCTTCAACCACAGGAGGGAATGCAATGTTGATCTTCCTGAGCTGGCTTTTCATTCATTCGACAAATATTTTTTGAGTACCCATTCAGTGCCAAGCAATGTGCTTAGCGCTGAGAATATTTAAATTTAGCTTTCAATGTTATTGCTCTATGGCATATAAATAAACACAAAATATTTTTACCTGTTACTATGTTATATTATCTCTCTATATAAAAGCCTAAGCGACTGTTCGACTGTTCGACCAGTAGCTATGATGCACACTGACCACTAGGGGGCAGATGCTCAATGCATAGGCATGGAAACATGGAACATACTGATGAATCTCAGAGGGAAGGAGGGAGGAGGGAAGGCGGGAAGAGATTAACTAAAGATCTTATATGCATACTAGAGGACTGGTGCACAGATTTGTGCATGGATTGGGCCCAAACCGGCAGTCCAACGCCCCCTAAGGGGTCTTGGATTGAGAGAGAGTGAAGGTCAGGCCAAGGGACCTCACTGGTGCATGAATCCATGCACTGGGCCTCTGGTTATAGCATGTGGTTTTCTAGTCAGGATGTTATTTGAGTAGCTTTAACTATAGGTTTATCTAGTAACGCAATAATTTAGAATGTGTAAGTTTTGTTTAGAGCTCACTTTTATTCAGTTAGGGATGCACAGAATATAGACTCAAAGTAATGGAAAATATGTGATGAACTGATTATTTTTCTCCCAGTATTTTGTCTACACACAAATTCAATGGAAAAATTCTGCCTCTATTCCAGTATATAAAAGAATACGTGTTTTAAATAGGAATTATTGTTTCAAAATAATTATCTAAAAGCAAATTGGGTTGTTTATTATTATCTTTAAATATGTTTTTATTGATTTTAGAGAGAGAGAGGAAGGAATAGGGAAAGAAACATTGATGTGAGAGGGAAATATCGATCGGCTACCTCCTGCACACTTTCTACCTGGAATCAAACCGGTGACCTCTTGGTACATGGGACAAGGCTCAACCAACTAAGCCGCACTGGCCAGGGCAAATTGGGCTATTTAGATAGAGTAATCCATTAAAGATAACTGATTTTCCCTAGCTGATTTGGCTCAGTGGATAGAGTGTCGGCCTGCAGACCAAGAGGTCCCAGGTTCGATTCTGGTTGAGGGCATGTACCTTGGTTGTGGGTACATCCCCAGTAGGAGGTGTGCAGGAGGCAGCTGATTGATGTTTCTCTCTCATTGATGTTTCTAACTCTCTATCCCTCTCCCTTCCTCTCTGTAAAAAAAAAAAAAAAAAATCAATGAAATATTAAAAAAAATATAACTGATTTTTATTTTGTGCACTGGGTGGGGGAGTCCTCAGCCCAGCCTGTGCCCTCTCGCTGTCTGGGACCCCTTGGGGGATGTCCACATGCTGGCATGCCTGACCAGCCTGGGTGAGGGGCTGATGGCTGTTTGCAGGCTGGCCAAGCCCCCCAGTGGGAACCCTTACCCCATGGGGGTGTGGCCAGCCTGGGTGAGGGACTGATGGCTGTTTGCAGGCTGGCCACAGCCCTGTCAAGGTGTGTGTACCCCCCCTTGGGTGCCTGGCCAGCCTGGTTGAGGGGCTGATGGCTGTTTGCAGGCTGGCCACAGCTCCCATTGACCCAACATCCCAGGGAGGCTGGCTGGAAGCAGGTTTCTGGGGTTTATTTATCTTCTATAATTGAAACTTTGTTGCCTTGAGCAGAGGCCCAGCCAGCCTAGGTAGGCAGTTTCCTCCATCGCTGGTACAATGGAAGCTTCCTGTTTGCTCTAGCTCCATGGCTACTGGCCAGCATCTTGGCTGGGTTAATTTGCAAAAGCCCTGATTGGCTTAGGTGGAATGGAGTGAGGGTCAATTTGCATATTACTCTTTTATTAGATTAGATAGCTGATAAATTAAAGATACTGATTTTTATTTTATGCAGACATTTATATAGTTGGTCATGTTTATGCCTCTTTGAACTTGGCCAAACCACCAAAGTGGTAAACATTTAAAATAAAACAATTTATAAATGCACTAGCTAGATGCTGGCTAATAAATAAATAATGAATGAAAAAATGATAAATATACCTAACAACAAATATTATTTTCAATAAAATTGTAGAATCTATAACTGTTTAGTATGATCGTATTTGTTGCCCCATCAGTTCACTGTCAACAGATACTTGGAAATGGACACATAAAAAAGAGTTGGTAAATTTATTTTTTACTTCTCTTTAAAACACTAGCCTTTTCATTAGAGAGACTCAAACAGATTTTTGTGTGTGTGCAATTTTGTATGTTATTGATAATCTTAAAAAGCAATATGCCTGTGTTTTTTAGCAGAATTAAGTAATCACTACAAAAGAATTAATGACTAATTTATAGAATACTGAGGTAATTTACTTTAGTTCTTACCATTATTTAAAAAGTAAATGAAAGTACAAATTCTGAAGAGGATATGTGAAGGAATTTCAAGCTAAAAAGAGCATCTGAGTTTGTTTTTTTTTCTTCTGAGATTTCTAGAGGAAAACAACATTATATCAAACTCTGTGGTTGCTAAGTTACATGACTTTATGCCTCACTTTTCTCTCTTGAATCTCAAATGTTTATAACTCTATGGAAATACTCTTATGCAGGCTTTATTCTACCTGATGAATCTTTCTTTCTTCAATATTCAAAGTTAGCTCCTTCGTGAAGATTATCCCTGTAAGGGAAGTGGAGTTAACAGACACCTCTTGTGTAGACCACAGTGCTGTGTTCACGGATACCATGCTTCCCCTGAGGATCCTACATCGAGGAGTGATGGCATTTGTTAGCATGTCTGTTTTCTGTGCTGGGTTATGAAGTGTTTGAGGGGAAGGCCACATCTGAGTCTCTACCACAATAACTGACATAGTCTCTGGCATAAGAGTAAATACTTTGTAAATGCTGCTTGAATAGTCCCTTTTTAATAAATCAACATGGAAAGTTCATAGCATTTACTGTCATGCTATTTTTAAGTAAGGAAGGTATTCTGCTTCATTCTTCACTCCACTGCTATCATTCTTTTCATGCTTCCAGTGAGGAGGCAGGAAAACAGGCTCTCTTTTTTCTCTAAAAATGTTTTATGAATAGAAGGCAGGAATTCGATATTTTCTCATCTTTTTTACACAGAATGCAATTACCCTGATTCTTTAACCTTTTCCTAAAAATACACACTTTTCACAATATAAGTCACATTTTAGTGAATATTAATTTAGATATGTAATTAACATTGCTTCAAAATCATTGAATGCTCTGCAGAGATGAGAAATATTTCAAATCAAAGTTTCATTCTTTCATAATTTGATAAATGAGTCCTCTAAGGTAAACTTTGTACATAATGCCATCTTTGGCTTATAAAAGACATTTTATAAAGGTCTGCTGCTGCCAAGAAAAAAAAAAAAAGTCAACAGAATGCTCAGCACTGTCAGAAGGTTATAGAAAACAAAATAGGAACTATTATCAAACCTTGGTTCTCTGAATATAGACATAATCGCTTTGAAGATGAGTGCTGCATTCATAGTGGGCTTTTCAATAAAGCAAAAACAGGCTTATTTGTACACACACCAATGGAGAAAGGCAGTCTTCTGTCCAATGAAGATTAAGATTCTTAAGTAGCCGATTTTGGGACCTGCTACCACAGGAAGACTTGCTCTGTTGCCTTCAGATGTTAGGTCTCCTTACCTGACACTTCAGCAGGCTTGTGAAATGGCTCTACTTCCTGGGTTTGCTTTTCTAATCTCTTCTGATATACAAGCTGGTGTTTCCGGTTGCTCGTGTTCCTCTTCTGTTTATCCAGGTACTTTTTTAGTTACATGTTTGTATTGGTTTTAGAAAGAGAGGAAGAGAGAGGAATAGAAAGATAGGAACATTGATGAGAGAGAAATATCACTGATCAGCTGCCTCCTGTATGACCCCACTGGGGATAGAGCCTAAAACCCAGGTATGTGCCCTGACCCAGAATTGAACCAGTGACCTCTCTGTTTTTAAAGTATTTTTTTAATTGATTTCAGAGAGGAAGGGAGAGGGAGAGAGATATAGAAACATCATTGATGAGAGAGAATCATTGATCAGCTGACTCCTGGGTATCTCACACTGGGGGTTGAGCCCAAAACCCAGGCATATGCCCTGACCGGGAATCGAACAGGGATCTCTTAGTTCATAGGTCAGTGCTCAACCACTGAGCCACCTACCTGGGCTACCAAGTACTTTTCATGAAAATTGTTTATTCCTGGTTTTCTCTAAAGCTGAGATGGCATACCAGCACTTCCTCTCTGAAGAGTGTAGGGTTTGCTATTAATCACATGGCATCTTCTGAGATGCACATCAGTGGTGCTTATCTACTAGAGGCCTGGTGTACAAAAATTTGTGCACGTGGGGGGCAGTCCATTAGCCCGGCCTATGCCCTCTCACAGTCTGGGACCCCTTGAGGGATGTCCACTTGCTGACTTAGGCCTGCTCCCTGGGCAGTCAGACGTCACTCTAGCAGCCCAGCAGCCCTCAGGGGATGTCCACTTGCCAGCAGGGAGCAGGCCTAAGCTGAAGTCAGACATCTTTAGTGCTGCTGAGGAGGTGGGAGAGGCTTCCACCACCACCACTATACTGGCAGCCATCCGCCTGGGTTGTGGCTGAGCAGAGTTCCCCCTGTGGGAGTGCACTGACCACCAGGGGGCAGCTCCTGCATTGAGCATCTGCCCTCTGGTGGTCAATGTGTGTCATAATGACCAGTCATTCCCAGTTGTTCTGCTATTAGAGTCAATTTGCATATTAATCTTTTGTTATATAAGATAGAGGCCTGGTGCATGTGTGGGGGCCAGCTGGTTTGCCCTGATGGATGTCCTGCTGGGGTGCCTGGCAAGCCTGGGTGAGGAGCTGAGGGCTGTTTACAGGCTGGTCAACCCCCCCCCCCATGGGGGCTCCTCACCCCATGGGAGTGTGGCCAGCCTGGATGAGGGGCTGAGGGCTGTTATCAGGCTGGCCATGGCTGCGGTCTGGAAACAGGTATTGAGATTTATTTAACTTCTATAATTGAAACTTTGTTGCCTTGAGCAGAGCTCAGGGCCCGCAGGGCAGGTGGAAATCTTGGCTTCCTCCTTCGCCAGAGCAATGCAAGCCTCCTGCCTTCCTACAGCTCTCTGGCTGCCACCATCATTGTGATGGAGTGAGGGTTAATTTGCATATTACTGTTTTGCCTGGGCAGAAGACCCCCAAGCCCCTTTGATCGCCGCCTCTGCCCCTGCCCAGACCCTGAGATGCCAGCTCTGCCCCTGCCCCACTGCAGCCTCTGGCGAAGGCTACAGGCCTGGGCAGGGGACCCCCATACCCCTTCTTTGTTGGCTCCACCAGTGCCCAGACCCCTGCAATCGGAGGCTTCACTCCTGCCCCTCCAATCGCTGGCTCTGTGGAGCCCAGGCCCCTGTGATCTCCGGCCTTGCCCCTGCCCAGCCCTGAGGTCTTTGGCCCAGGCCTTACGCCTGAGTAGGGCAGCCTCATACCCCTCCAATCACTGGGTCTGCAGAGCCCAGGCCCCTCCCATTGCCAGCTCTGCCCTTGCCCCACTGGCAGCCTCTGGCCAAGGCTACAGGCCTGGTCAGGGGACCCCCAGGCACCTGCTTTGCTGGCTCCACCGGTGTCCAGACCCCTCCGATCACTGGCTCTGCCTCTGCCCCCTCTGATCACCAACTCCACCCTTGCCCATGCCTAAGGCATCTTGCGAAGGCCTCTGGCCTGGGCAGGGGACTCCCAACCCCCTCTGATCACCTTTTCCACCCTTCAGGCTCCTAGCCTCTCCCACCACCTGCCTGCTAACAGGCCTGACCCACTTCAGTGGCAGGGCTTACCTGGACTGGGTGCTGCCATCTTATGGCCATGGGGACGGCCATCTTTGGGGCTGAGTGATGCCTAATTTGCATATTACTCTTTTATTAGCTAGGTTGGCCTATTATTACAATGAAGACACGAGAGCACTTCTTTTGGCCACATTCTTTGAAGACCAAGCTGAGGTGAAGAGGGAACATGGGAAGCAATTCCTAAGATATCTAACAAAATGTGAGAGTAAAATCTGCCTCCTGGTGATTAAGAGGGCTGAGATAGATGACTGGGGAACCAGTGTACAAGCTCTAGAATCTTCTCTGGAGCTGGAGAACAAGTGAACCAAGTTCCTGCTAGACCTGAAGACCATGGTTTCCGCCAATGATTGATGTGATCTCTTAGCTTCATGGGAAAGTACCTGGAAAGACAGAAAAGGAGCACATAGTGGATTTTAATACATCATATACATTGTAGGGATGACTCAGTGGGACTTGGAGTCAAGAAAACTTATTACCTGAGTCTCATTTCAACCATACATTGAGGCCAAATAAGGTACTAATAACATTAAAACCCCAGAACCAAAGGAATAATTATTTTTAAATAAAATGTCTAGATTTTATTAGACATTTCTTTTCTAGATCATACCATATACATTTTTTCTGCTAAAACATAGTTATTTTGCAACCACCTTATTCTGTATGAGCCTTGAAGTACAGTCTTTCAAGTGTGTTAAAATATAATTATAGTGAGTATAATTATAGTGAGTATAATTATAGTGAGTATAGTGAGTATGATCTGTCCCCTTCATTCTTGCATGTAATTTTGTCACACACTCTATAACTGTGGAATGGTTGAGTGCATGGAATAACAACAAGCTTTATTATGAGATAGAAGACCTGTGTTTGGATTTAATGAGCTTGATATGGAAGCCCAGTATGGTTTATTTAATTTATTCATATTGTCAACTATTTCATTTTTATCACTAACTTTAGCAAAGTCATGTGCATGTTAGTTTATATATCGCAGTCATCAACCACGTAGAACAATTGCTAATTTATGTATCCTACTTATATTTTCTATCCTAAATGGTATCCTACTGTGGACTGACTTTTGAACTTAAGCCTTCATTCAGTTGCAGTGTGAGGGGTTTATTCTGTTTTATAATGCCATAAGGTTGTTAGGAAGATCTAGGGAGATGTGGTATTTTAATGTGCTTTGTAATCTTAAAGAAACTACCCAATTACAAGGTATTAATTTTATTTATTACCCTACCTGGTGTGTGCTAGGCACTGATAAACCTTGTAATCAGCATGATTTAAATTGATACTAGAAAATATTAAATGACATTATAGGTTTATTATTTTAACCATTCAACCATGATTGCACACTTTAGAAATAGAAAAGCTGTTTTTATTCACTGATGGAAAGTCATTAATTTAATGAAGAAAAGACAATTTAAATCCAACATACTTTATCATTCAATATTATCTAATGGAGGTATTTGTTTCTCTTTGGTCTTTAGCCAGAGTGCATTATCAATATTATTATTTGATCTAGCTTTGTTGTGATTGTGGACATAATTAATAATATTTTTATTTGTAAGTTGACTTTAAGTCACTTTAATATCAATTGTGAATACTTACAATATATGTTTATGGACTAGCTATTGCCAGGTATTCAGGCAAAAACATCTCTCTGTTATTTCCTTTCTTTGTTAGTCCTTTATTTGGCAAGCCCACTTAGTATACTGGATAATTTTGTGATGGTCTCAATGTTACATGTTGGAGACACTTGATTTATAACCAAAATACTTTATAACAACTCTGAATCTACTTACCTGATTTGCAGCACTGAACCCAATTGCCCAAATCAGTCTCTAACCATGCACCACGGTTTTTGTATCTGAAAATGTTATCACAATTAAAAGCACTGAGAAATTTTTCTAACATACCGGTAAGTTCTCTGTCACTGTTATTCTAGCTTTTGGTCTCCTGTTTTCACTTTCTTCAGACAGAATACCAGTAAATTGGGGATTTTTTTAGACTTTTTGCCAAATAGTCGCTTTCCAATGCAATACCTGCCTATAAGATCAGTATAGAGACCAAGAGGAAGGAAATTGTATAAAGCTTTTGTTCCTAGAGATCTCTGCAGTTAAAAAGGACTTTTATTCCATGTGTTTTTTGTGGATATGAATTTGAGGGGCAGGTCCTAACTGAAGCAAGTGCTGCTGAAGGCTAAGGCCTTGTGTCTCGTGGGCTATTGTTTTGGCTCAGGCAGTGCTCCCAGGACCACTGTCAGGCTGAGCTGACCCCCTTCAGCACACAATGATGCTGACTGGTTTTCAGTTGGCCAGTGTCTCCCCTTCAGGCTTTCCCTGTCACTGGACAGTCTTTGCTCACTGCCACCTTGCCCCACTGTACAGCAAGCTCTTTGGTGAGATCCTGAAACCAAGATTTGAGTTCTCTCTGTGTTATTCCATGGGAACGGAGGGCAGGCAGGAGGAGGTAAACCTGAGGAGCATATTTGTGACCTCACTAGGCTACCAGCATTGAATGATGTATCTGGGCCCAGGTTGCTACAGGGCAGCCTGTAAATAGGCCTCTTCCCAGAGGAAAAGGGAGGCCAGAATGGAGTAAGAGCCTTGACTGCTCTCGATGAAGGAGCATACCTCAACATAATAAAGGCCGTATTTCATAAACCCACAGCTAACATCATACTCGATGGGGAAACGCTAACAGTGTTTTCCTTAAAGTCAGAAAAAAGACAGCCATGTCCACTTTCACCACTGTAATTCACATAGTCCTGGAAATCCTAACCACAGCAATTAGACAAGAAGAAATAAAAGGCATCCAAATTGGAAAGGAAAAGGTAAAACTTATTTGCAGATGACATGTATATAAAGAATCTAAAGGTTCCACCAATGACCAACCAGCATGGCTCAGGGTTTGAGAGTCAAATCATGAACCAGGAGGTCACGGTTCAATTCCTGGTCAGGGCCCATGCCCAGGTTGTGGGCTCGATCCCCAGTGGGGGGTGTGCAGGATTCTCTATCATCATTGATGTTTCTATCCCTCCCTCTCCCTTCCTCTCTGAAGTCAATACAGATTTTTTAAAAAATATGTATTCCACCAAAAAACAACTAGAACTGATAAATGAGTTCAGTACAGTAGCAGGACATCAAACAAATACTCAGAAATTGGTTGCATTTTTTATACCAACTAGAGGCCTAATGCATGAAATTCATGCAAGGGGCTTGGCTCTCACAGCCCCAGCTTCATCCAGAAGGTTGTCTGGAAGGTCATCCGGATGGTCATTCTGCTGTTCAGCCATCCAGTGTAATTAGCATATTATGCTTTTATTATTATAAATAATTAGCTAACTATCAGAAAGGGAAACTAAGTGAATAGTCCCATTTAGCATTGCATTAAAAAATAAAATACCTAGTAATAAATTTAACCAAGGAGGTAAAAGACTTGTACTCAGATAAGTATAAAATATTGAAGAAAGAAATTGAAGAAGATACAAATAAATGGATGCATATACCATGCTCCTGGATAAGATGAATTAAGGTTTTCTTTTTATTACTATTTTTGAGCAATTTCGTTAATATGTACCTATATCTGGTTATCTTCATATTTCTTATCCATGGATTTTTTGAGCTGTTTGGGTCTGTGAGTTTATAATTTTTTATCAAATGAGAAAAGTTGGAGCAAATGGTTATATTCTATGAGCATTTTTTCTGTCCCTCTTCTTTTATCTTTGAAGTAGACTTGAAGGTCAGTACTGTTCTGCTAATTTTTAAAAGTTTACTTTTATCTTCTGCATTTCAGTGGACAGTTCCTATCTTGAAATTTACATATCTCTCTTTCTGGAATATCTACTCTGCTATTAGATCCACCCAGTGCATTTTTTTATCTTACATAGTATAGTTTCACCTGTAAAAGTTCATGTTGTGTGTGTGTGTGTGTGTGTGTGTGTGTTTTGTAGATATCTACTTATGTGCCCACTGAATGTAGTTAGAATAATTTTTTCTTGTCTGCTAAATCTAAGACCTGTCAGTTCTGGGTTGCTCTCAATTGTATTTCTCTGCTTGCTTCCATGCCATTTTTTGTTTGTTTGTTTGTTTGAGTGGTAGGCATGGTGAATTTTACCTTGTTTGGTGCCTTATATTTTTGTACTCCTGTAAATACTCTTTAGCTCTTCCCTTAGATATAATTATTTCAAAATGTATTCTATTCTTTCTAATATTGCTTTTAACATTATCTAGTGGAGCCAGAGTGCTGCTATTCTAAGGTTAATCCTCACTGTTGAATTAAGACCCTTCTGCTTACAAAATCAAGCATCTTGTGAATCATGAACTTTCCCAGATTGACCGGTAATGGACTCCGCTACTGGCCAGGTACTACTCCCTCTAATCACTGCAGGTGGTTCTCTCCCCAGACCTCTGTAGTTGCTTCAGGTGCTTAGGTTGATCAGTACTCTGCTGAGCACTTACAGGGGACGCTTCACAGGTCTCCGGAAATGTCCCTCCGTGCAGCCCTCTCCTCTTCAGTACTCTGTCTTATGAACTCTTCCTGCCTTGGTTTCCTTGGACCCTCAGCTCCGTCTCCTCCAGTTGGGTAATCTGTTGGGTAATCTGCTAGGTTGCTCCTCCTCCATTGCGCTGCACGTACGTAGAACATGTTCTCAGGATAGCAGACTGAGCAATCACAGTGCTCTGAGAGTCACATCCTGGACAGGGCTTGCAAACCACTGTTCCACTAACTTTATTTTTTGTTGTTGTTATTATTGTTGCTATTTCATGTGAAAGGGTAAAGCTGGTCCCCTTTGCTCCATCCTGGCCAGAAGCTTCTTTTTGTTTGTTTTGCCTTTGCATTGTATAAACGCTTTCAACCTAATGCTCTATATTCCTGAGAAAACTTTATGCACGTTTGTGTCTGATTTTAATGCTTGAAATTTCATTCAATGCTTGCTTCTTTTTTTTTACTTAAATTTTTAATTTGTTTTATATCTTCCTTTTTATATCTCCTGATGTTATTTTACCTCTTTACTTATTTATAAATACATTCTTTACATTCTTAACTTCCTGTATCAGATAATCTATACTTTTTGAAACTTTTCTGAGAACATAATATAGATACTTCATAAAATTTTACTCTGTTGAAATTAGCCTATTCAACACTTTATGACATTCTTAAAAGTGCAATCATATTTTTCTAGTGTAAGACAGATGGTGAAGTTTATTATTTTTTATTTACCTGTATTTTCCAACTTTTCTTTACTGAATATATTCTTTTATAACATGAAAGTTTATTTTATAAGAAAATTGCTTTTGCATTTTCTCTGGTTTATTGATGTTTTTAGAGGCCCCTAATGATATGGTTGGTGTTTTTCTATTTACATATTCTTGAAAGATACGAGATTTATTCAAACAAATATTTGTTCAAATCTGGGTGGTTGCAATCTCTTTGGCTCTTCCACTCACATCCTGGATGGCATTTAGAAAAAAAAAATATTTTTGTAGTTGTTAAACTGCAGGATTTTTCTAGTAGAAATTCATATTATCATTAAAAAATCCAAAAACTTTGGACCAAAGGAGAGGAGAGAAGAGCCCTATTGGAGGACTTTGCTCTTTCCTAGATTAGCTTTTGTGTTTGGAGATATCTGTCATCTTAGGGTTCAGATTTCTAAATCAAGTCATCCTGTTCTTGTCTCCAGTCAGCTTCCATGAGCAGCTCTTTGGAGGCTGTGGCCCAAAGCATCAGGACAATCCTCATCACACAGGTGTGGGGCAAGGACTGGATGCTAGCCCTTGGAGAGCCCACTTTCTCTTAGTATAGATATATGCATAAACACTTCAGCGCACATCTTTTCTCCTTCATTTTGATTCCCAGAAGCTTCATGACTTGCCAAGAGTTATAAGCATGTTTAAGGAATATTTTCACATTGACTGCTTTCTAGAAATGTGGAGACCTTTTTGCTTATCCCAATTTTATAGGAGAGAGCTATCTTATCATTGTATTACTTTCTTAAATACATCATTTTATTCTAATTAGTTTATTTGCTTTTCTTTGTTTATTAGTGAGAATAAATTTTGCATGTATGTGTGTTGTTGCTGTATGCAATAAATTATATGTTCACATTCCTTAATCATTTTTCTCTAGGATTTTAAATTATTCCATGAAAATTTCTATGTTGTTCTTTATTTATTAAGATATTTTATAATCTTTTTTTTACCTTTTCATATTTTTTATAAATCTATTTTCCAGTATTTTCTCCTTTGTTTTTACAAGTACTTTTAAGTTGACATAAAATTATCTCTCTCTCTACACACACACACACACACACACACACACACACACACACTTGAACATGTTTAAGTTCATCAAATTAGTCAATATGTTTCTTTGAATTCTACTTGGAAAACTATTTGTCATAGAGGAATCAAATAAAAGCAACTAAATCTATTTCCTGGTTCTCTGTCTTGGTTGAATATTGGTTAATTGAATGAACACATAAAATTATAGCCTTTTTCCTGCCTATTCACCTACTCTCCACTGTTTATACTACTTCCAAGTTTCATTTTGTTAACGTCATTAATATTACATTTCAACATGCAATGTTAACATTTTTTAACACCCACTATTATACCATTTTGTAGTTTTATTCACATCCATTCTCTTCATCGCTTCTTCATGGAGTTAGTCAGTAGGCTTGACCAACCAGAGGGAATGAATTGCACTGGTACCCAAATTGAGGGCTTATGGCCGTGTAAAACATGAGCTCAAAACTTACTGGCGCAGAATAGCCATTTATTACGCCTATGGAATTTGTGGTCGGGAATATGTTCAGGGTAAAGTGGGGAACCCTTTTCTTTGTTCTGCAGTGTTGAAGTCTCAGTTGGACTCAATGGCTGGATGCTGGAGTTGTCTGAAGGCTTGCTCACAAAGATGCCTAGTGTTCAATCCTGGTTGTCAATTGGGTCTTAAGCTACAGCTGATGGTTGGAACATCTACTTGTTGGAACATCTCTCCATGTGGCCTGGGAATCCACTTGTAGCAGGATTCTAATGATAAGTGTCCTGAAAGAAAAGAAGTCAGAAACTGCATTGGCTTTTATTACCTAGCATTGGGAACTAAATTGATCATTTCTTCCACTTTCCATTTGTTAAAAATTTTTATTAACTTTGGTTCATATACAAAGAGAGGGAACAAAGATGTGCGATTCTCACTGGAGGAATGTCATGTACCTTTTCAGAAGAGTCAATGAAACAGGACATATTTGCATAGTGATCACTGGAGAACACCCTCCCCAGCTCTCTTTAAGATTTAGATACAATGCCTTCCTCAAAGTTTTTTTTTTTAATCCTCACCCAAAGATGTATTTTTATTGTTTTTAGAAAGAGAGGAAGGGAGAGAGAGAGAGAGAAACAGCTATCAGTTGCCTCTTGTACAAGCCCCGACAGGGATCAAACCCAAAACCTGGGTATGTAACCTTTTGGTACATGAGACAACACTCCAACCAACTGAGCCACACTGTCTAGGGCATGATTTTAAAACCTAAGTTGTGCATATTTTTCCAACCAAATCTATTTCCAATTTCTTCTCCTGCTAAGTCATACCTGCTTCTTACTTTCAGCTTGCTCCTTTCTCCATGCCAATTAAGATGTGAAATGTTGACCCTTACCTTTGATCGTTTCCAAAGAACATTTATATAAAATATTTATATATGAAGTAGATTTTACTGAAGGTTTGGTGGGTATGTACAATGGAAAACAGGGGTGGTAAGGGTAGAGGAAATAACGTAATAACCACTATCAACAAATAACTTAAAATTTGAATATAAACTGTGATATTAAAGATCCTTTCGGATGTCCCTGTCACCCAGGCTTTCTAACCGATGGACATTATTTTATTGGACATTCACTTTCTGTCATGTGATATCATTTTCCTGTTCTCTATCCCATCCCCTTTTCTCTTTTTCTGCTTTTTCCCATGCTTGTTCTCTACTTGTCCCAAATCCAGAGTCGTTATTTTATTATGTCTTTATTTACTGTCAGCTTTCATTCTGTACCTTGAGAGGACCTTCTCTCAGACTAAAGCAAGGGGGGAAGCACATGTTGCCAACCGAGCTGAAGATCAGTTATGTCGGGCCTTTCAAGGCAGAGGCTGCACTCACTGGTAATTTTAAAAACAAATTTGCTTCATCCACGTAATTATCACATGAGTAGAGAAACACATAAGTACAGAGTTTTCTTCCAGGACATTGATAATACTTGTTTTAAAGCATGGAGACATGCCCTTCCTAGTAGACAGGCTGCATTTGTGATAGTTGGGGAGGAAAACTTGATGTTTTCTTTACATGTCCCTCTTTTTTTCTCTCCTGGGTCTTGCCTCTCCTTGTAAAAACTGTATTATCCCAAGGTGAACCCTTAAGATTTGGCAAAGTTTCACATTTTCACAAGAAATGTGATTTGCTTTTTATGTAAATGGGATTTATGGTAGGGTTGAGACTGGATGTTTGAAACAGCTATTCTCAAACTGCTATACTCTAAAGGCGATATATTTTTAGCACCTACAAGTGCCTATATCCATTATAGTAAAATATAGCAAAACATTACTGGTTCTTTTCCAAAATTTCAATTTTCTACCACTTGAATCCAAGGTAACATTTTGCATTTATAGTCTTAATAGAAATGAGAAGTTGCAATGTACCTGAAAGAAATGAGTTGGGAAGATGGATATTTAAGTTAAAATATTCCATATCATTAATACACAAGAGATTTTCTTTTAGTTGAGAAATTCATCAACTAGTTTTTCAGACAACCTAGTTGGTTATAATAAAAACCACCCTTGTTACATTGGAGAATAACAAGAAAAGTCATGCCTCCGTTTTCTTCTCTCTGGGACGATAACCTTTGAAACATTGGTGGACATCCTAAGACAGTTTGTAATGCTTGTAATGAAATGGTATGTGCGGTAGATTATAAGTACTAAAGGCTTTTAGAAGGGGAAACAATGTAAAATAAAGGATTAGGTTGAACTTCATGGAGCAAGCAGGAGAACCCTAAAGGCAGAATTTGGACAGAGTCTTTCCGACTAACTCATAAAGAGTGAAATGTATTTCTGCTCATGTTGGAACAGTGGCAGGTTTACTGCGAACGAGGTTGTAGCTTCAGACCTCCCACTTTCCTTGGCCCTGCAGTGCAGGAATGTGCAGAGCATGGGTGGGAGGGTTCCGTTTGAAAAGCAAAGGCATATCTATGTAAATATTTTCAGGAATTTACCTAAAAGGATCTCAAAGGATTAGTTAGTTACTGTGATTTCTTTTTTCATTCAAAGGACATCTTCACTTTTATGCCTATTTTGGTATTTGTAATTTTATACTCCTTTTCTTTAAAGTCCTCCCAGTTTAGGCCACCCACAAAATCTGGGAGATAATGATGAAATCTGCAAGTTGGAGATTAATGGAAAATGGCACCCTTGGATTGCAAAGAGGCAGCTGATCCTAGCTAGTTATCAGAGCTAAGAACCAAACAGATCTCATTTCTCGTTCTGTGCTTTTTCCTTTACAAACCCAAGTTGTGGCTAGAAATCACCTTCCAGGGCTCTGCATTTGGCTTATTAAAGTTATCCAGATCTGGTCCAATAAAACATGACAACAAATTTTGTCACTGATAAAGTGAAACACTGAAATCTGCTGCATGAAATGACTCTGGCAGCATCTACCTTTCCTCTGTAGATATTATAATTTCTTAATCACCAGTACTGCTGAAATGCCTAGTGTTTAGAAATTGGAATGAGTTCACATAAGCACTTACATTATCAAGACATATAAATAGCTCATTTATTCGTGGTAGCATCACTGAGTTCCTAATATAGTTTTTAATTGATGGACACTTGAACTGTATCAATCCACTTAAAATGCAGAATGATTCTTTTGTGCATGGCTTTATGGCAAGAGCAGTATAATTCAATTTAATAAAATCTTTTAAAAACAATGATGTTTGCTTCATAGATGAATATTTTATATGTTGTGTTTAATTAAAATAAAACTATGCTACTGATCTAGAAAACACAAAACAGACTTGAGTTCATATTTATGAAGTGTAGCAATATTGGCAAGGCACAACTTATCTTGTTTATGAGACATGCTTGCTATTACTTGTACAGATTGCAGTCATTTTATTGCTGAGCTTTACATGGTTTACAACCCAGCAAATGCAATGAAACTGTCATGAGGAAAATAAGCCTATAAAGTTTTTTTTTAAAGGTGGCACTCACAGATCAAAATGCAGTCTTTACGGAGGCATTCGTAGGTTTTGAACCTCTATATCCTTTTGGGCAGCAAGTTTTCTAGATACAGCGCTAAATGAAAGGGGGCAGGGGAGGGAAAGACACCAAGGCTAGTTCTAGCACCTCTGCTTTGATTATAGTTCTCCTTAGACCTTCTGGCTATCACTTTTACTCTATTGACAGGTTCCAGAATCCCAGGTAAAAATCAATGTTTTTAACGAAAAAAATTGTTTGCAAACCAGCAAATCTTTTTGTCTGTTTTTTGGAGAGAAAAAAAAGGTGTTTGTGGATGAAAAGATCCCTATGTCTTCATTTTAAGCATCAAACCTGAATAGAGTTTGGTTCGCATTTTTGTAAACTGGTGTCTGTGGAACCGGAGCAGGGAAGTACAGTGAGGGCGTGTGTGGTCAGGTGGGTACACGTCTCTTTGTGGCTTTGCATATAATTTATCTTCCGAGGTATTAAGTTATAATTTTAATTTACTTTCTAGATTTATCCTTGTCTGTAAAATCATTTAATTTCTTGGCCATTCATAAACCACTGATATTAGTGACTTTACGTCTTGTATTTCTTAGGTATGTTCATGTATATCCTCTCAAGATTTGGAGAAAGCAACAGAAAAGCACTATTAAATGAACTTAGAATTGTTTATAGACAGAGCTCAGAGGGGAAAATGCTTCCTGATACAGAACATCTATTTGTTGTATATCTTCCCTTAACTATGCTGATCATAATTGCAAAAAATTACTTTGTTTCCTGCTGTAAGAACAACAAACTTCACTCTTTAAAAAAAAAAATAATGTTGACATGACTGCAGACTTTCCCCATCCCACCCCTTTACCCACCTCCACCTGCCCTGGCCTCCCCTTCCTTGGCCTTCACACATTAGTTTCCATGTACATCGGATATGCATAGATGTTCTTTAACTAATCACTTCAGCTTCTTTAACCAGTCACCCCCACCTTTCCCCTTGGGCTCCCTCCACTCCGTTCCGGGCGTCCATGCTTCTGGTTAATTTTATACCTTTCTGACCAGCTCTGCCCTTGATTGTGCCCAAGAGGTAGAAAAACAAAAGTGTGCAAAAGAAATTCAAGGAAGAGAAATGATAAATTTCAAAAAAAATAAGAATATGAGTTCTTTACTACATAGACTAAACCTTTTTCAGAGTAATTAGCAATGATAAATATACTACTTCTTGGGTCTAGAAAATGGCCTGCTTCTCTTCCCTTCTCTGAATCTATACCACACTGCGAGGTGTGGCTCCATTGCATCCGTTCCCATTTGCAGATACATTTCATGGGTTTTTGTCTCCTACAATCCTTTTGTTGAAATGATGGATTCAGCTGACCTTTGAACCCAGTTGCTCTGCAGTTTTCCTTGTTTGTACTGTTCTGCTTGAAACAACCAATACTTTCTCTGTAAGACAATCACAGTAGAAAGCAGTGGGGGGCCTGCAGTGTGGTCTCTCTGCCATTAGAGGGAATTCCTGTTGGACCTGTGTGTCTATGAAGTACTGCCTCCCCACTTTGACAAGGCCCAGGCTCCAGTTCCCAGACACGCTAGTGCCCAGCCTGAATGTCACTCAGCTCACCTCTGGGACTCTGCCACTTTGTCTTCCTTATGCCAGCCTCCTCCCACTGGGAAAACTGACCCTCTGATTACTGTGCCACTCTCATACCTCTCTTACTTTCTCAACTCATTCAGCTGGTGCCATGCCTTGAATGGGTGGTTTTTTCTGGGTTGTGCTATAATTACTATCTTCCATACTTCAAATATCTCCTACTTCAGTGTTGTATCTATTAGGTTTTTTTGTTTCTACTTTCCTACCTCACCCTGTCTTCCACATAGAATCAACACAAACATACACTGAACTGTACTTGAAATTGTATAATGCACCTGTTAGAGAAAGGTCATCGCACCACTAAGCTGTGCTCAGTGGGGTTCATTTCCACTGTCCCATCACAAGTAGTTAACTTCAGCCCCTTACCTGTAGGTTCATATTTTGGAGGCCCCAGGATTTTTCTTATTAGAATAGCCTGAATTGAATTAAAGTTGACCAGTGATTTCATCTGATCACCTTCTTTTCCCCCGATGTATATTAAAAAAAGTCCATGTAGGCTCTAGTGGGCAAAATTCAATTTCAGTTATTTTATTAATAGTAACACATGCACACAGTACAAAACTCAAAGATTCCAGGAATAAAGGTTAGTAGTTTATCACCTGTGACACTCACTTCTCATACCACCTCCAGGCATGGTTTCCTTCCTAGATATAATCACTGTTGATGGTCACTTTACCAACCTTACAAATGGAAGCATAATAATACACTGTTCTATATTTTTCTCTTTTACTTTAACATTATACCTTGAATATTATGTCATATATAAAGAGTTGTTTCATTCTTTTAGTAGATACAAAATATTCCATTTTAGGACTGTCTTCTATTAATGGATATTTAGAGGTTTCTAATATTTTATATTATAAACAAAGCTCTGAAGAATTTTTGTATGGTGATGATATATGTGTGTGTATAATGAGTATCTAGATTTGAAAGTGTTGAGCCAATGGGCTGATGAATTTATAATTTTGATCAATATTGCTTAATTTCCATCAACTATGCTACCACATCTATAAATGCTTGAGGTTGTCATTGTAACCTTAGGACTCCAGGAGGAAATAGATGGATCAACTGAGTTATTTGAAGAGAATTGAATAAATGGACTGTTTATAAAATATAGGTAGGATGTAGAGGAACCCCAAGGCATGCCATGATATGCCAGGGTTAGTAAGGAGTGAAGTTATCATTACTAGACATGAAAAGGTAGAGGGTGGGAGCACAAGTACTAAAGACAAAGAGGATGTGTGGGAAGAGCCACCTTAGAAAGCCATGATCTTTGCTCAGGGAGAGCCAGCCAGAAGGAAACCCTCAGAGAAGAAGCCTGGGGGACATACACTCAGACCTACTCTCATCATCCTCTTTGTCTTGCTGCTATCACCCATTGCCCAGACTTGACAGATGGCCAGAGGGCAAACCACATCCCTGATGCCTCCTGAGGTCCTGAGCAGGGTGGAGAAGTGGAATCAGAGGCTTACCCAGAAGATCCTTAGCTTGTTCTACCCCCGTACTGCGTCACCAACATGCTGATCCTCAGTATTTTTTATTCTTATTAATGTGAGAGGTGAAGTATTATATATCCATTTTGTTAATATGAGTGAGGTATGAATATTTTGAAATAAGATAATTTTATGTTTTCTGTGTGGCATCTATTCCTAACCTTTCCCTATTGCACATATATATATTTTTACTTGTTATTTTGAAATTATTTCAAATTTACAGAAAAGTTGCAAAAATAGTGCATAAAATAGAGTTTCTGCATATCTTTTGTCTGTATTTTATTTATTTTTTAAAATATATTTTTATTGATTTTAGAGAGGGAAGGGAGGGGGAGAGAGAATTAAAAAACATCAAAGATGAGACTCATTGATTGGCTGCCTCCTGCACACCCCCTACTGGGGATCAGGCTACAACCTGGGCATGTGCCCTTGACCGGAATCAAACACAGGACCCTTCTGCCTGCAGGCCGACACTCTATCCAAAAAGCCCAACTGGCCAGGGCCATGCGTATTTTAAAATTGTTAACATTTTGGTATAGTTGCCTTTTCATTTCCATTGTTCTCTCTCTCCCACAGAGTATGTGTAAATATGACTGACAGATTAATCTAATGCATGTGTAAGTATACACAAACCTATTACTATCTATGGTGAACTATTTGAGAATGAAATAAAGACATGAAGTGCACATTATTTTGAAAACAGGCATTTTCCTATTTGGTCATAGTACAATATTTGGAAATGAATGTAATTTTATTATACTCATTTAGCCCTCAGACTGTATTAAGTTTTTTTTTCTGTTTCTTACACAGTGTCATGTGTTATCTAGTGTTTGATTGTCAAGTCACTTTAGTTTCATGGAAGGTCTAGATTTCTTCAGTCTTATCTTTTATGATCTCAACATTTTGGAAGTTACAGGCCAGCTACTTGTAAAATGCCTCTTAACTTGGATTTGTCTGTTATTTTCTCATTTCAGCAGGATTCCCTAAAAAATAAATGATGCTGTTTATCTCATAATATTATATCAGGAGATATGCAATGTAAGCTTTTTTCCATTAATGGTAATGCTAAATTTCATTATTTGGTTAACACAGTTTCTTCCAGACTTCTACACTGTAAACCTACTTAAGGATTTATGATCATTAATAAGTAATTAAGGCCCTGGCTGGGTAGTTTAGTTGGTTAGAGCATTGTCTCTATACCCCAAGGTTGTAAATTTGGTATCCACTCAGGGCACATACAGTCATCAGCAAATGAATGCATAAATAAGTGGAAAAACAAATTGATGTATCTCGTTCTCTCTCTCCCTTCCTCTCTTTAAATCAATAACTAAAATTTAAGTAAACAAGTATGTTGTAGGGAGATACTTTGAAATTTTCATTAAACCATAAAGCTCTCTCTTTTCATTCATTCATTCATTCATTCATTCATTCATTCATTCTTCATTCATCTTTTTGTGTCAATCATGGTTTAAATAGAGAAGTACAAAGGATTTATTATCAGGGAATCACCTAATACCAATGTGGAAGCAGATTACATAGTCCTGTGAGCCTTTTGTTTCTGTGTTGGGAGCTGGACTCTGAATATCACTAGTCACAAAGGGCCCACCCGTGTACATGATGTGAGGGGAGGTAAGGACACGCTAAAACAATGGGGATAGAATGGAGTCTACCTTAGTCTCTTATCACCTCCAAGTATCCACCTAGGATTATGGAATATCTGACAGGAGAAGCCATGGAGCTTCACCATGGAGCTAAACATGCATCTGTCTAGGCACCTTATGGGTAGATATCAAAGACCTAGCAGACTTGGTTGCTTTCTTCTTATAAGACAAGATAAGCAACATGTGAGTGGGTTACAGCAGCATCTTGTTCATTGCACTGACCTTTTAAGCATAAAGAAATACTGCTGCTTATTTACTTCTATCTTGAAAAATTTTGTGCAAAATGTCAATTCTGGGTCAAGATAACTCAGAACTGTGCAGAAAAGGGAATTCTGGGAAATGCAGTCACAAATTAGCCAATTTGATATATTACAAAGCTACCATATTACTTATAGCAGTACGAATTAATGAATTCCTATTGTTCTCCAAGTGTGACTATCTATTTCAGTTATTTATTTTGATATTAAAATTGTTCCAGTCTTTACCAATGGAAGCCTTTTATTCCGACTCTTGTATTCTTTTGACATTTTTCATCATTCTTTGAGTATTCATTTACTTTCTGATACAAAATGATGTTGCAAGATCAGCTTATATTTTCGATGTCTTTGTCCCAGAACCAATATTACTCTAAAGAACTTCGGTATCATTCGTGCAGAATGGCATTTAGGAACTAAGATCTGGAACCTATTTGTTCTCTTTGTTACTTGGGATCACTGCCTCTAGGTCCTCTCAACAGACGAAGGTGGGAAATAAAGGGCAAAGAAAGGAGGAAGACTTCTTGGTTTATTTGCTATTAGGGTGTTGGTCTTAGTTTGTATTCAATCTTGGGAGTTCTTTACATATTAGAGAAACTAAATCTTCATGATGTGAGTTATGAATATTTCTCCTAGAATATAACTTGTATGTAATGTTCTATGCTAATTGGTGTGTTTTGGTTGTCTCTCAGGAGCATTTTTGATAAAATATATGCAATGCAATTTGGATATATATAAAGCAATGTTCTCATTCTAGTGTTCATGTCGAACGCAGATGACATCTAAAAATGGTGAAAGGGGGGTAATATTGTAAATGTATGTGGGTAAGTCTTTGTGACTACTCTGCTTAATCCAAGGTAATATCCTTAGGGCATAGCTCATGATGTGTATGTAGAAAACTCTTCAAGGATGGTTTTCATGAAGGATAAATTGAAGGTGTTTAGTTATTTTTATTGGTCAATCTGCCAACTGTTCAGAAAGAAGCTGTCCTGGGTCTCTTTACCTTGATTCCTCCCCCTCCATATATTTTTTATTTATTAATGTATTCTATATATAATTTACTTATTCACTAAAATTTCATTTATTTCTTAATTAGTTTCCTAAGATAAACATAGAATTGAACTAACTTTTGGACAAGCTTGGAAAGGGACTGAAACTATGGATCCTATATTCAAGGCTTATTGTTGCCTTTGGAGAGCCAAAATAATATCACATGAATACGTAGACAGTAGTAGCTCAGCATCATAAAAACATAACATATCTAACACAGACTGGAGTCTAAGTTGATACGAAATTAGTTTATTCAAAAAGGCATCACATTTTTTGGCGTGTCTAAAGCACTGGATATATACATACCATCCGATATATGTATATGTCACATAAAGAATATGACTCAGAGTTAGGGGGGCTGAAAGAGAGTGAATATGTAAGAATAGCTTGAGATTTCAAATTGGAAATCACAGGAAGTTAGATGTGGGATAAATGAGAGCTTTTTTGAACTCAGTTTCTTGCTTTGTTTAATGCTTCCCTACTATTTTTTTCATGGCCTTAACACTCACCTGTTAAGTCTCAAAGCCTAGCCTCCTATATGAAGTCCATATTAAGGATCACTTGCTCACTTGCTTAGCTTCCATTGTCTTTCTATACTATCATTTTTGTAATATTATATTTGACTTATGTGTTTTCAAAGGTCACTTACAAGAGGATGGGGATTATGTCTTTATTCATCTTTATTCTCCTCTTCAAGTACCGTGCCTCGCAAATAATAGGTGCTCAATAAATATTGGTAGGATGAATGAATGAATAAATTACTATTGGTCTACCATTTTAAACATTATTAGCCTTTGGGTAATGAAAGGAAAAAATTGTTCCAGTCTAACCATTTAACCTAAATTGATCTTCTTATCCCAAACTGTTAATGCAATGGCAGGCCTGATCATCCTGGTCTTGTTAATCTAGTTCATTTTTTGATGTGGAGAAGATGGAAAGATGAGTTTCAGATCCCTTCCATCAGACAGCTCCTGTCCCATGCCATGTACAGACACATTCTGTTCACCAGCTGCTGATTTGTTTGTTCTCATTGTGTTGTTTCCTGGGCCAATGGTGCTGCTGCTGCAGCTGGCCTCTTTTCTGCTACAATGTCTCCTACTCACATCACACAGATATAAAATGTGTTATCTACACTCCCTTCTGCCCTTCTTTGCCTTTTTCTTCCCCGCTAAGAAATAATAAGGGAATGATTGCCAATCTATGTTTTGCAAACTTGTGATGTCCTTGGATTTAACCACTAGTCCCTTTTCTGAAAAAAAATCAGCTTCTCCTTAGGGAGACCAGCAAGAAGTTGAATTTGTAGCTGATGTTTGCAGCAGATCAAAAATGTACTCTGGGGATTTAAATTTTCATTAATTTGAATATTGGGGTCGTAAGGTTTTAGCTGTAAGCCTGTAAAGGTGAATGCAATGCAATTAATTAATTGTTGCAGCTACAAAATTCACATTCTAATTTGCTGATAAGGAAAGGCAAAAAAAATAGTATGAAACTTGGAAATTTCATCTGTCAATATTAGTCATATTTTGGCTTGTAAGTGTGGGCCCTATGAGATTTTCTTTACATTACTTTTCTCCCCTTGAATTATTAAGACTTGCTCCACAAAGTAGGCTTCTAATTTGTACTACTTAGAACAGTAGAAACTTTGAGTAGATGTAGCCTCTGCCAGCATACCTGGACTGTAAGTTTCCTATACCTCCTGGATTGTGGAAATCAAATACATTTGGGGAATCTTCATTTAAATATGAATACATTTCAGAGGGATGAGGAGAAAGACACTTGGATTTCATACCTACTTCCTGTCTCTATTATTAGGTTAAATCTCTGTTGGCATCTGCTCTCTGACCATGTATGGATTCATTTTACAAATGTATCACTTCCACTAAGAACTGAGCAGTCAATAGGCATGGAGGCTCTGCAGAAGGACTAGGCACCTGCCCTGAAGAGCTCCAGACTCAAGGGAGAGGCACATATGCAAACTAATTTTTTATTGTTCCCCACAGAGATCAAATGTTGATATGCTGTTTAAAGGGCACATTGTGGGAACAAAAGTGGGCAGCTTCTTTCACTTAAGAGACATCCAAGGGTCTTTGTCAAGTAGGTGGATGCTAGGCTCTGGGTCAGAATGTATTAGTAAGGCAGAGCACAGCTTACGTCCCTAGATATGCTTGGTGTTAGTTTGTGGATTATCCAACAATTACAGATTTGTATGGCTGTTGTCTTAGAAGGCATAACAATAACTTACATCTATTAAGCACTTAGTATTTGACCCTTTGCTATGTTATTTTTTCAAATTGATTTTTAGAGAGAGAGAGCGGGAGAGAAAGAGAGAGAGACACATCTATGTGAGAGCAAAAAATCGGTTCTTGCCTGTATGTCTCCCTACTGGGGATCAAGCCTGCAACCCTGACATGTGCCCTGACCTCAAATTCAACTGGCAACCTTTTGGTGCCTGATATGACATCCAACCAATTGAGTCACAACCAGGGCGATTATCTTATCTTTTCATTAACTCCTCAAACCATCTATGGGCCCTAACCAGTTTGGCTCAGTGGATAGAGCATCGGCCCATGGACTGAAGGGTCCCAGGGTTGACTCTGGTCAAGGGCATGTACCTTGGTTGCAGACTCGATCCCCAGTAGGGGTTGTGCAGGAGGCAGCTAATCCATGTTTCTCTCTCATGGATGTTTCTGACTCTCTTTCTCTCTGCCTTCCTCTTTGTAAAAATTTAAAAAAAAATTTTTTTTTTAAACCATCTATGATAGATGTTACCACATTGGGCCCATTTTTAAAGATAAGGAAGTGCATCTAAGAGTGAGTTCAGTAACTTGCCAAAAGTTACGTGCTGTATGGAAGAACCGAGATTTGGATCTAGTACTTTTTTAGTACTGATTCTTTCATATAACAAATGTGTGTTAGTAGAAAGAGTTTAAGAGAGGATTGGAGATGTAGTGAGATGAGGAATAAGAGAGACGCAGGTATCATTTCAGGAAGAGTTTTAATTAATCTGGGCTTCAGTTCTGAGAGTGATGGAGTACTGTGGGTTTTAAGCCAGGAAGTGGCATGATCTTATCTGCATTTGGAAAAAATGTCTTTGGCTATAAGGTTCAGAAGGGCTAAGGAGACCTGCTGTTGAATTGATTCAGTGGAGACATAACAGATGAGTTTATGAAGCTCATTAATAGCAGATGAGCCACACCAGAAAGTCATCTGCTTCTATAATCATCTTGATTCTACTTCCTATTCAAGCCTCTGGTGTCAGCTGGTTCCTCTAATTTTACCACAAGGCATTTCTTCCAGTTTTTAATTAATTTCCTTCCAACCTGCTGAACAGCTCTTGCTTCTAGAGCCTTGAATTGAACTTCCTGTTAATTTGGTATTGCCAAACCAGCAGTCTTTATTTTAATAGTTTAATATTCACCCCACTTAAGTGATCTAATATTTGCAATCTAGTCTGATTTATGTTAGTTTAAAATGCATATTGATAATAGGTTTGGAAAGTATACTTGTGTGATTCTTCTTATCTTGTACAAAGTATATAATGCTTATCTTCATATGCATTTGTACCTAGAGCCCGTGCAAACAAACTTTTCAGATTCTATCAGATCAGGTTTTTGAGAGAATGATAGTTAACTGCATTTTGAACATGGGAAATGAAGGAAGCTATCACACAGCATAACTGATGAAGGGTGAGATCTTGAAATCTAGGCTAGTAGAAGGAGGCTGGCAGTAGATGAGTGAGTCAGCGGGACCAGGGGACACTGTATAGGAAATGGGAGCTATGGGTTTTAAGGCTAGCAACAAATTTAAATCATGAATTCCATGAAGGATGGAAAAAATTCGGGAAGATTTTGGAGGATTAAAAAGATAAGGAAGGGAAGCTGCCACATGCAGAAGACTTAGACATTGGAACTGAAAGGGAGTGGTTTCCTTTATTCCCTCTTTTCTATTCCATTAGGTGTGAACTGCTCAGGGTTCTCTGCTGTGTCATGGCCAGAGGACAAGTCACAGACTTCTCAGTGCTATTAGATCCTCATTGAGCGAGTTCTAGAGATGATGATGAGCTTATTTTCAATTTCAGGATCAAGATTGATATTTTATTCTATGTAAAATGCATGTTACAATTAGGCAGCCCAAATACGTTTCCTATAATTTCTAAAAACCTTTTCTTTAGAGGTCTGCAGTTCATGCAACTTTTTTCCATAGACATATATCACACTCGTGAAAGTTTTATTTTATTACTAATGCCATTATGCTAGTCTAAGGATTTGAACTCAAATCCTCTAACCTCAAATTCTCTCTCTCCTTGAAAAACACTAACCCCATAATGATGTGGATGGCATGGACTATTGACTGGTCTTTCTGAATCACTGGACAATTTGGGAATGTATTCCTTCTGATTCTGTTTGCCTCTTATATTTTTAGGCCTATGTTATCTCCCATTGAAGAATCATCTTAAGTATTATCTTCTCTGAACTCCCTAACTAATTTCTAATCAGAAGTGATCTTTCTCTTCTTTCGTCTTCCACAGCACAACTCCTTGATATATTTCTATAGCAGTTATCTTATCTTGCTGCATGTCATTGTTTTTGCATAATATGTCTATCCATAAACTCTGACCTTTCCTTCACCCGAGAGACACTCAGTGACAGTTAATGTCAGGAATATACACCATGTGCATTCAATAAATATGTATGTCAGAAAATACCAGCTAGCTTTGATTCTTCTAGTATTGAATTTTGAGAATGAAATACCAATTCTATTTTATGGTCACAGATGTTAACTAGAGTTATTGCGGTGGCCATTTCATAATGAGTATATACAAATATAAAATTATTATGTTGTACACCTGAAACCACATTGTTTTAGTTAATTATCCTATATAATAAAAGGCTAATATAAATTGAACAAACAGCACTGACTGGTTTGGCTCAGTGGATAGAGTATCAGTCTGCGGACTGAAACGTCCCAGGTTCTATTCCGGTCAAGAGCATGTACCTTGGTTGCGAGCACATCCCTAGTAGGAGGTGTGCAGGAGGCAGCTGATTGATGTTTCTCTCTCATCGATGTTTCTAACTCTCTATCCCTCTCCCTTCCTCTCTGTACAAAATCAATAAAATATATTTTTTTAAAAAATTGAACAAACAGCAGAACAACCAGTTGCTGTGATGCCCACTGACCACCAGGGGCAGATGCTCAATGCAGGAGATGCCCCCTGATGGTCAGTGCACTCCCACAGGGAGAGTGCTGCTCAGCCAGAAGCCAAGAAGGTGGGCTCATGGCTGGTGAGTACAGTGGCGGTGACAGGAACCTCTCCCACCTCCCCAGGAGCACTGAGGGGAGTGGGTCTAAGCCATCAGTCGGACATCCTCCGAAAGCTCCTGGACTGAGAGGACTCAGGCTGGCCTGAGGGACCCCCAGAGTGCATAAATTTTTGTGCACCATGTCTCTAGTATCTTGATAAAAATACCTAAAAGAATAAAAAAAAGTACAAAAATGTATTTCCCAACGTAGAGATAAGTTAGATATGAATTGATAAAAATTTTTTCTTTTGACTTTTCCATTCCCAGAACTGAGAATTTTGATACTTGCCTTTGAGAATTTTATATTCTTGCATGACACAGAGACATGCAGACTTTCAAACATACAAAGATTTTATTTGAAATAAATTCTCATGACACTGAATGGTATTGTAACTTTCTTTAGGTTGGCAGAGGAATGAAGGGAGTAGGGTATACAAAGAGAGAGTATGATAGAGGATACTGATAGGCCCTGGGAAATAATTTTTATCTAAGGGATCACAGGAGAGACTAACATTGGAAAGACAGCCTGGACACTGCAGGAGAACAGCTAGGCCTAAAAGCTTGGCAGGGCCTTTGGGTATGATCCTGCCATCTGGCAACCCTGTGCCATATGTAGAAAATGATAAAATTGGCTAAGATTGAGTAAAAAAAACAAAAAACAGTGGACTGTCAGATTCAGTTGTAGGTCATTGAAGGTCATCTGAATTGCTTATCTGAAAAGTCAGGATGGAATTTCAGTCAGTTATCAGGATCAACAGCTTCAGCACCACCAGGAATTTATTAGATATGTGTATTCTCAGGCTCACACCAGATACACTGAATCCAAAGCAATATCTATTAAGCAATCTGTGTCTACTAAGCCCTCCCTCAATGGTGAGTCTCATGTTCATTAAACTTTGCAAACTACTTAATTAGAAGAAAGAGAGCTACAAAAGTAGTTGGAATAAGGTTGGGGAAAGAGATATGAGTATAGCTAGAGATTCATTGGCAAAGAGTTTAAAAGAAATTAGAAAATGAATTAATTCCAAGCAGAAAGCACTGAAAAGCCTTGGATATTTGATGGTCAAAAAACCAGAATTAAATACTTCCGTATGTTTCCTAAGCCCACTTTGTAGCCAGAAAGCTTGAGGTCTGGTTGGGGCCAGTATGGAAAATCTTATGATAAAGTTAATTTTATTCCTCTTGACTCAAGGAATTTTACAGGACAGCATTTTATTTTGTAACCCCCCTGAGACCCTGGCCACTGTAGTAATTAAAACCTAAATTTGGATAAGACTGCTTTTCAATAATATAAAACTGATAGATGTAAAATGCATCCTTCTCGGTGTTGACTTCTGAAGATTGGACCTGTCCGCACACGGTGATAAGGTCATGGTGGAGGAGTGTACTGCCTTGGGTCTTGGGGAAAGCGTGACATGGAGATAAAACTTTTCTCTCTCCTCATTTGCAAATATAACAGCAACAAAATGTTGGAAACATTTTTAAAATGTCGTTTAATGGAGTGTTAAGCAGAGCTGCACAGGTTCAGAAATATTTACACTTGAGGATAATAAAGTAATTGAAACAGAAACCCCGCTGCCCACTCCCACCTTCCTGTCACTGCTCAGTCATTGCTAAGTGGTCTGAAGTTCCTGTACAGACAACCATCTTGCTAATGACTGTAATTCATCACAGAAGGTGTTTAGTTTTGAAAATGAAATATGACTGTATATTTTGGAGATTGATAGTGAGGGCTTATTTATTGATCATATGCCTAGAGTAAAAAAATAATAAAAAAAACATAACAAAGGAAAATACATTTTTCAAGGCCCATCACAATAGCTAAAGTAACTAGACATATAAAATTACTTTTAAAAAACTCTAACATGCAACTTTACATTTAAAAAATGCTAATTTGGGATTTATGCATATACCCCCCACCCAAAGCAATTTTGAGAAGACTTAAGATACACATGTCAAAGGTAAATAACAATGATTAAATCACTATCAAGGACAGAATTCAGTCTTCCTACCATGAAATCTCATATAGTTGCTATCAGTGAACAGTAGGTTTGCCTCTGAGTTTCTTGGTAACTGATAAAATGAGAAATATGGGAAGATTCAAATTCCCCAAGAACTGATTTTAAGGACATATCAACATCTTGGATTTTATGTAACAGGTACAGAGTATAGGGAATACCTCAGAGATACTGCTAGTTTAGTACCAGACCACTGCAATAAAGTGAGTATTACAAAAAAGTGAGTAGTAATCTTTGTGCTGGTAGAGGGTCTTGCTTTCGGTTTGTAACAATGAAACACAATAAATTAAATAACAATAAACGAGGCAATGAATGAATACTGCTCTCTACAATAGTTTAAAATAAATATTGAATGACTGTCATGGGACTCTTTTCCATAGAGAGATTAGGCAGATTCAAGGTCAGAGCTTTGAAGGAAAGGTGAATTATTATATAATTTAATGAAGTGAAGTATATTTATGTAGGCTTCTTGTGATTGTTATGTGATAAAAGATTTACAACTGAAAATAAGTTTATCTCTTAGCTTCTTTTACATCTAGAAAGTTTTAGTTAGAGATTTTTGTGGTATTGTTTTCATCCTTATTAACTAGCTTATTAATACTTATAAGAGAAAGAGAATGAAGGAGAGGCCAGATATTGTAAGGATGGTCAGCTGGGCAGCTTCACCAGGACGCTATAGGTTCACACTCCCCAGGGAACCACCGTCCCTTACTGCAGATCACTGGGGCAAGGGACTGAACAAAGGGGATGATGGACACATGCACAGTAATGTCTGAGTGACTAGGGAAGGTGCTTCTCTGCCAGTCTAGTCTGGGGAAAAATCATTTGCAGAGGTGAAGCCATTGCAAGTGTGTGGAATTTGGGGAGGTTAAAATCCCCCAAGATAGCGTGCTTCCTCTCTCTCTCTTTCTCTCTCTCTCTCTCTCTCTCTCTCTCTCTC
This sequence comes from Murina feae, assembly GCA_004026665.1. Lineage (NCBI taxonomy): Eukaryota > Metazoa > Chordata > Mammalia > Chiroptera > Vespertilionidae > Murina > Murina feae. The sequence continues at coordinate 24,611 of PVJC01002096.1, read as the reverse complement.
TCTCTCTTTCTCTCTTCTGCTTGTTCCCTTTCATGTGCTTCTTGTTTCCCTTTCCTCTCTTGCTCCATGACCCACACTTGCCCATCATGTGACCTAAAGCAGCCCCATGGCACATGTTCATATGGACTCTGCTAGTACATGAAGGATGCTGGACCACACAATGGACTGCATCTGGAAACACAAGCGAAGCTAGTCAAATGCTAGACTGGACTGGACTTTAACACGGAACAGAGATTCTGGACAGTGGTCTTGATTTTAGCTCTGACTAGATAGGACTTTTTCCATGGTGATATGGACAGAGATGGGACCCCTTAGTTTTATATCATTAATAAAGTTTTTCATGAAACCCCATCCTCCCATGGGGGTTTTAGGGAATTCTTTTCCCTGCACCACCCCAAGAACTCCACTTCAACTAATAATAGTACCCATTTAAAATCATTGCAATTTCTGACATGCTAATATTATGTGACATTGGCTTAATATAACTCCATATACTTTGAAAACCAGAAGAAGATTAAATAGAGTTGAATAACAATAATCTACAGTGCATGTGTGTGTGTGTGTGTGTGCCAAACGTCCAGAAGAGTGGAATGACCAGAACAACCAGAAAAATTGTTTGTTCTGAGGCACACGGCAGGGGCCAACCAGCCTAATGGGGGCCCTGATTGGCCCTCCCAACCACCCACAGCCCCTCCCCTTGGCCCGCCCTGCCCCCAATCAGCCTCCCCAACCATGTTCCCACTCCAACCCCCTCGCCCCCACCAACCTGGCCTCTATTGGCCCCCTTCGGGGCAGGCCAGCTGGACTCCACCTGTGCACAAATTTGTGTACTGGGCCTCTAGTATGTTAATAAGAGAAGCTGAGACACTATTTTCACATAGAAAGAAATCACTCCACCACTGGAAAGAAGTACCCTGTAGGACAGCACACATTTTTCTCAGAAAGGCATTTTTAGATGTTCCATAGCACTTGAAAAAGTACTTGAACTATAAAGTATGGCAGAGAAAACTTTGACCAGAATAATTCTGCAAGAAATGCCTCCCCTTCTCAAACAGAAAAGTCAAGGATTTATTTTCACAGAAATGACAGTAAGCAATTTTTTAAAGCCATACTTATTCCAAAGGTTGGTATCATTCACTTGGGACCCTGAGATAAATTAACAAACATGGATAAATTTGGGGATTTTCAGAGAAATCTGAATCATAGGTTAAACTAACACAAGCCAACTCTTGCTGCTTTTTAAAAAAATCCCTTAGGAATTCAATGTTCTCTAAATAAGAACATCTTCCCCACAAATGGTTTTTCTCACCCAAATGCATTGAAAATCATCTAGTCTTGGAGAGGGTTTCAGGAAATGTAAGGAATTGTCAGAATTCTTGACGTACGAATTAGTTGTACTTAAAAACAAAAAACAAAAAAACAACTAACTGAAATATTTTGTCCTGATGATTGGAATGTTCACATTGAATTTGACAAACAAAAGTTTAAAAGTATATTGTTAGAAAGGCTGCAAGCTTTCTAAATGGTCTTCCACTGGCTCAGATTTGAGCAGGACCAAATGTTTATTAATTCTCTCCGCCACAGAGCTTAATAGAACTGTTCTTTTAATTCAACAAACAGAAGCCTGTGTTCTTTGGATGGTTATTTTATTTCCCATGGAGTCTGCCTGCTGTTGGCTGACAATCACAATGGCTATGTATCTATTTGGATCTAGATGGCTCTACAGCCAAAAGTAAATAAATAAAATAAAGTAATTATCTTTTAATTAGTTTTTGTACTCCTTCTGAAACTATATTTTCAAAATTCTTGACAAAGTTTATGGAATGATTTTTTCCCCTGGGTGTGAAACTGCTAAAACCATAAGATTAATCAATAGATAAAGAGCCTCATGTTGTCCAAGTGTTCTTTCACTATCTTCATATATGCATATGTGAATATATATAAAAATAGGAAACAGTAATTAGCCTCTCCTCATACAACCCCCTACCCTCTACCCCAGCCAACATACACCCCATTGTGATGGGACAGGTGTAGAGAAGTGGTCAAATTCTCAGACTTAGGCATAGCTCTCAGAGGTTCAGATATCCTTTCTGTACTCTCAGTCATGTGATCTTGGGCAAATTACGTCCCCTCTCCATGCTTTATTTCCTCTATGTATAAAGTGATCATAAAGATAATTGCGATTTGTATGTGAGAATGATATGAGAATTAGATTGTTAATTTATGGAAAAGCACCCAAATAGTGCTTGACCATTCCGTGACTTGTGGTGCTTCTCCTTGCCCTTGAGCAGTTCCCCACTGAATGCATTTCCATCCTGCTGTTGAATTTTGTCTTGAAGCACCTGTTTTTTTTTTTTAGGAATTCAATGTTACTTTTAGGAGACATTCAAATCGAAGTATCTCAATTTCTTCACCTTTTAAATTCTTGTTCGCTTTTTTTAAAATCATTTTTTTTCTGTCTCCTAAACTGATAAGTTTCATTTATTGCTTCCTTTATCAGTTACTCCCCCTTAACTTTCTGATTTTAATCTGCTGCAAATCAAGAACTGTCTGAATTTAATCTGCTGCAAGTCAGATTATCAACCCAATTAGAATTTTTGGTAAATTAGGACTAATTTGACTCAGTAGAAACCTGGAGTGGTCTTCTCTGAGTAAAGCAAATCCCCTTGACCACATGGGTTTCATATTTGGTGAGATCTGATTTTTGCTTTCTAAGGACCTCCTTTGCTTTTAAAAGTGAAGGTGCTAGACAAGTCACCATGGGAAAAGTGAGGAATTATACTATAAAATTGAATTTCCTTTTGATATCAGGGTTTTCTGTGTTCACTATAAGTCTGACTGAAGAATGAAAAAGAGGAAGAGGAGGTAGTGGAGCACATGAAATACTTGTTACAAGAGTGAATGAGGCAACTCACATATGTATGAACTTAAGTATTGCCCTGCTGCATTTCAGATTCTCTGGCCTTGCTCTGCTTTAGGAAAATGTAATCGATAGCAGGGATCTCTGCAGTGATTCTCAGAGTGTGCTCCCACAACCAGCAGCAACACAATTTTTAGAAATGAGAATTCTCTGCCCATTCTGGATGTATCAGAGCATCTGCAGGTGGGTCCAGCCAACTGTCTTGTAATAAACAGTCTCTTAGGGTGATTCAGATGAAGGCTACAGTTCAAACCCACTGACCAAGGCTAGTGGTACTCAAGTCTGATTAGATATTAGATTCACCAGGGGAGCCCCTGGCCCCATAAATTAAATCATTTTAAGGTTAAAAACAGAAGCAGAAACAAAAACAAAACACCCCAGGTGATTTCAGTGTAAACAAGCGTTTGAGACCTACTTCTCTAGTCCTAGTTTTCAAGCACAAAGCAAAGTCATTTATTGCTTAAAAGCTGTAATTTAGAAAATCCTCCATGTTTCAGAGACAACTGTGGTCCCTGAACACTTTCACATGAGTCCTTTACTGTTTCCTTCAGTGTGAAATATCTCCACTAGAATGAAAATGTTATATCAGGGGTAATAACTGAAATTAATATACATTCACATACTTTCCCCCACTGATTGAGCAGTCCTGTAGCGTTGCTTCTCAGACATCAGCACACATCCGAATCACCTGGAAGACAAAGGCTGCCAGAGTTGCTGATTTGGAAGGTCTGCAGAGAGTCTCTATTTGCATTTCTAACAAGTTCCAGGTGAGTTGTCTTGCTAGTTCTGGGACTATAAAAACCACTGCTTTCAGCAAAGAAGTGTCCTGAGGACTGGGATCCCGACCAAGCAAGGTGTGCTGGGAAGGGAAACAAAAGCTCCACGCTGCTCTTTCGGGATTGGGAGAGCTGAAGACCAGGAAGGCTAGCTAGCCTGGGGGTAAAGAAATAGAAGGGCAGCTTTCATGATGAGGCCTAAGGAATCTAAAATCTTGTGATTGTGATAGAATAGTAAAACTGATAACACTAATTTCTGGTTTCCAAATACTTATCTAATTGTTTTCAAAAGTTAGGGGACAGCAAAATGACGATAGGAGCTTATTAAAGGAGTAGACAATCGGACCTCTTCTTGGCACCGTCTATTCAGGAAATCTCTGATGGGACCCAGAAATAAGTGCTCCAGGTGAGTTTGCTGCAAATGCACCTATATTTATTTGTGTGTTTGACAGGTGGAACTGTTTATTCAGGGAAATATTACTTTATTATTAAATATTTCTAGATATTTAACTGTAAAACAGAATTTTTTTTCTTTCTTAGAGTAGTTCAAGTATACCTTTATTCATAGAATGGCCTCTACCCCTTCTAACTAATGCAGCAGTTCTCAACCTGTGAGTCACGACCCCTTTGGGTGTCGAACAACCCTTTCACAGGGGTCACCTAAAACCATCCTGCATATCAGATATTTACATTATAATTCATAACAGTAGCAACATGACAGTCATGAAGTAGCAACGAAAATAATTTTATGGTTGAGTCACAACATGAGGAACTGTATTTAAAGGGCCAGAAGATTGAGCACCACTGAACTAATGGGATCTTTAAATAAAAATTCTTCAATTTACTGCTTAAAAATATCTGAAGATTAAATTCGACTATTTTGGACATTTTTATATGACAGTAGAGGCCAGGTGCACAAATTCATGCATGGGTGTGGGGTCTGGCCAGCCAATGGGAGGGGCCGCAGGCAGTTGGCAGGCCAGCCCTGCCTCTGGTTGAACTCTAGGTCAAGGGGACAATTTGCATATTAGCCTTTTATTGTATAGGATTACTGTCAGGTCCATTGAAATTGAGAGAGGTAAGACATCATTTTAATACATCCAGCATTCAAGGTTGTGAAAATTAATTCCGATGACAAAGAGCATGTAGGAATATTCACAGAGCTTCATTCTAGCAAATTCAAAGGATTGTTCAGCTTTCCATGTGATGATAGCCACCATATTCATGCCATATTAATAAAATCTCTACAGATAGGGGTGTTGCCAACAAACTATTATGATTCAAAAATATGCAGCACTTCAAAAAATTATCGGTGGTTGTTGCTTTGATGTTCTTGTTCCTTTTTGTAAACCCCATTGAAGGACTAGATATTCACACAGGATAGTAGCCTGCTTATACTGGACGGTGGATCTTCCTACACAAGAAAAAGGATTGCTTTCCCAGCTCCTTCAATAAAGTCTGGTGCAGTTGCTCTGAGGGTTATGAATAGAGAGTAGGAGATGTAGCTCTGGAACCTAAGAGTTGGCCTAATTAAATCTTTAAGCAAATTATGGAAGTTATTATAACTGAGAAGGAATGAGGAGTCCATTTCTTTGAGAACCTTTTGCTCTTTAAAAACAAGTTTAATGCCCTAGCTGGTTTGGCTCAGTGCATAGAGCATGGGCCTGCAGACTGAAAGGTCCTGGGTTTGATTCCAGTCAAGGGCACATGCCTGGATTGTGGGCTTGATCCCCAGTGGGGGCATGCAGAAGGCAGCCAATCAATGATTCTCTGTCAGCATTGATGTTTATATATATCTCATATCTCTCTCTCCCTCTGCCTTCCTCTCTGAAATCAATAAAAATATATTTTTAAAAACAAAATAAGAAAACATAAGTTTAATGTATGAATCACTGTAGCGGAATATTGCCAGGGGAGTCTTCTATCCAGAAATCTAATGTTGTCCATCAAAGGAACCATGAAAGGTATCCTCAGTTGAGGACATTTAGACATGAATGTGAAGGAATATTTGATGTTTTAAACATATATATATATATATATATATATATATATATATATATATATATGCCCCTAATAGAGGCCCAGTGCATGAACTTCATGCACTCAGGGAGGGGGGATGTCCCTCAACCTGGCCTGCACCCTCTTACAGTCTGGGAATCCTTGGGGAATGTCTGACTGATGAACATTCTTAGTGCTGCTGTGAAGGTGGGAGAGATTGCCACAACTGCCATTGCGCTGGCCAGCTGTGAGCCTGGATCAGGGCTCCTGACTGAGCAGCGCTCCCCCTGTGGGAGCACACTGACCACCTGGGGGCAGCTTCCGCATTGAGTGTCTGTCCTCCGGTAGTCAGTGTGTGTCATAGCGACCAGTTGTTCCACCATTCGGTCAATTTGCATATTAACTTTTATTATATAGGAGTAGAGGCCAGGTGCACAAAATCATGCGCTCAGGGGCAGGAGAGGGGGGGTCCCTCAGCCCAGCCTGTGCCCTCTCACTGTCCAGTAGCCCTGCCATTGATCATCCCAAGGAAGTAGGCCCCACCCACTCAGCCAGGGCTCTGCGAAGGATTTCCCCCACAGAGGGAGGCCCTGCCCACCCCCACAGCCCACTTGTTGGTGACCTGGGCCTCCCTCTGCAGGGCAATCATGCAATCAATCATTCTCCATAGAAGGAGGCCCTGCCCAACTCCACAGCTCACCTGTTGGTGGCCTGGGCCTCCCTTTTTGGGGCAATCGGGAAGCCCCCTGATTGATCGATCACACCGGTGGCCTGAGCCTCCCTCTGCAGGGCAATCATGGGGTGATGGTCGTGCCCCCAACCAATCGCATCACACCTGCTTTGGTTGGCCTGGCGCTAGTGGGTGTCATAGCGTGGTTGTTTGGAAGGTCATCTGGATGGTCGTTCTGCTTTTCAGCTCGGTTGATTTGCATATTATGCTTTTATCCTTATAGATTGTTAAAGTTATAAGTTTAATTTATGTAAAATATCATGTTTCTATAAGGATTATTGATAATGCCAATAGAATGGCCCATCTTGTTCGGTAAGGTACTCTGGAGATTTTCCTTTAAAACAATTCCTCTTTCACTTTATCTGTATTTAAATTGGATTAAAAGTTGAAATTGGACAATTGAAATGGGCTTATGATGGTTTACTGCAAAGAGATACTGACTGCATTGGTCACTGCCTTAAACCACAGGTTTGTTTGAACTTGGCTGGCTCACATATTTTTTGGCATTGGAAACGTTTTATTTTTATTTCATGTAAGGAAATATTCACGTTTATTCAGATGTCCAACCTTCTCATCTTTGGTTCCTATATTCAGCAGAGGGGCAGACTGGGAATGAAAGTAGCTTCCTATCGGAGAAAGTTGTTGAGCTTCAGGATCCTTAGGGAAATGTCTTAAGTAGAACACTCCAAAATATTTCCTAATTTTGATATTTTAAAGCAGTTAGTATTCTACTCAGGCTGATCAGCACTGCCTGCGTTCACACCATACTAGGTGTTATACTATAGAAAGCATTTAAAAAATGCTTCAAACAGTTTGTTTTCATTTCTGGCATTTAGGAGGAACTAAATCTGGGAGTGAATATCCATTGGATTTGCTTGCTTTCTGTAGGAGAGGGTTATTGGTTAAGATCATGGCGATTCTTTTGTGAATGGTACCTTATAAAATAAAAGACTATTACTACCCTTGTTCTGTTACTGTTCCTCCCTTTCAGTAATAATATACTTCTGATCTTGGTGTAAATGTCAGATTGTGTGAATATGCAAACATCACATCCGCCTACATATGTTCTGTTGCTTAGTAATTCTTGGCACTGGATTTCAGTGAATTCTGTGCCTAATAAATGAGATATCCATCAGAATGAAAAATGAACTCAGTCTCTTGAATAAGATACTATTTCGGATTTTAGTTGTGAAAGTAGACTGCGTTCTTGTGCATGGTAGTAAAGAAATTTGGAAGGGAATTGAATTCAGAACTAACATTTGTTTACTTGTTCATCAAAGAATGCCCACCATCTGATACTTTCCCCTAGACATGGACCAATGTTTTAAAGCACTTATTTAAAGATACAGATTTTAGATATATAGATAAAGTTTTTGTGGGGGGAAAAAGTACTCTTTTAAAAATCTGTAAAAATCGCCCTTCAATAATAGTAAAGAACCTATAATTAAATTAAAATATATATCTCCATTAATACAATTTAATCTTTCTCTAAATATGAATAACATTGTCTCTCTCTGCCCTAAGTCATTAAATATGTTTTCTTCTAAGGATGACTTTAAGTCTACCAATCAAATGTCTTATTTATTCACTTCTAGATATTTCTTTGAATATCAGTATTCTCTCAATCCGTCCTGTGTGCTAAAGACTGGGGATACAAATGTAAAATGTATAGCACCCTTATTTAGGGAGTCATGCTTTGTGAAAAAGACAGACATGTACTTTGATGTTACAGTAGAAATTTTAACAGAGGCACCAAGGGACAATAGAACCACATAATAAAAAATAAACAGAATTAGTTCTAAAGGAAAACAATAATCAATGGAATGAACCTTAGTGCCCTCAGAATGTTGAAGGAATTAAAAGAAATAATAGAAGCCTAGCTTGCATGGCTCAGTGATTGAGTGTCGACCTATGAACCAGGAGGTCATGGTATGATTCCTGGTCAGGACACATGCCTGGGTTATGGGCTTAATCCCTGTGTGTGGCATTCAGGAGACAGCGATCAATGATTCTCTCTCAGCATTGATGTTTCTATCTCTCTCTCCCTCTCTGAAATCAATAAAAATATATTTTAAAAAATAATAACAGGGAAAAAATTAAGAAAACATTTTGAAAGAGTGGTTAATATGCTTTTAGAGTCAGCACTTCTCCCACAAGAGGAGTGTAAGGCAATCCCACTCCATCTCAGATCAAGACAGATGACTGTATAGAGACCACTATGAATTTGACTTTGCAATTTTAGGGAAGGATACAGAGTGCACTATCTGGAAACTTGAAATGATGAAAAGTATACCTCAACTCCCTGAGTTTTCAAGTGTAACCATGAGTCAGCTGTCAACCACATCATGGGATAAAGCCAACATACTGGTAGGGCCACCTTAAATAATTGCGTATTTTATATACCTTACTTGAGGAGAATCTACTCTATAAAAGCAAAATATTAAAATTAACTGTTTCTCCGAGACAGGGTAAGCCACGCCCACCAGCCAATCAGAGCGGCTGTATGCAAATTAGCCCAGCCAACATGGCAGCCGCCACTCACGGACCTGAGTAAACAGCCCTTTCCATTGCGGCAGGAGCGAAAGTGAAGCTGCTCCCACTCAGCTCAGCTCCGATTAAACTGCCTCTAGCAGTTTTGAAACAATGTCATAATCATGGAATCCTCCGGAGCTGAAGGAAAGAGCAGCTCCGGCCTAACCAGTAAAAGTAACAATTGTTTCATTATAGACGCTGCGAGGTGAAGCAGAGGAGGCTTCCTTAGTTAGAAGGCCGCCTTAAAGGAACAGCGTATCAATTATAGAAGATAACCCCAGGCCTTCAAGGAACAGCATCAATTATAGGAGAGAAATCGCAGAAATCTGCGTCCAACCAGCCTTGCTGGGACGTTGGGTCAATGGGAGCTGTGGGCAGCCTGAAAGCCCCTCACCCAGGCTGGGCAGGCACGCCAGCAGGTGGACATCCCCCGAGGGGTCCCAGACTGCGAGAGGGCACAGGCCGGGCTGAGGGACCTCCTGAGTGCACAGAGCGGCTGCAGAACAGGACAGCGCAGGACCCAGGACCCGTGAGTGGGTAAGAGGCGGCAGGGTTGGAGGGCACCAGGAAGCGGGTAAGAGGCGGCAGGAGGGGGTCTCGGCCTGCTTGGTGGCTGCCCAGGCCCTTTGAGGGGCATCGTGGAGCGGGAAAGCAAGGCTGCAGGGGCCGGGGTCCTGCTTGGCAGCTCCCCAGACCCCTTGGCGGCACTGGGAAGTGGGAAAGGAAGGCAGCAGGGGACGGGTGAGTGGGAAAGAGTTGGTGGCCTGCTTGGCGGCTTCCCAGACCCCTTCCGAGGATCAGGGAGCAGGAAAAGGCTGGCCTGACCACAAGGCGGGGTTTTCCCTGCTTTCTGGTGGCTGGAGGAAGATGGGCAGTAGGCAAGCTTGGGAGGCAGGCAGCACCCAGCCCAGGCCACAGCTCAAAAAAGAGAACAACATGCTGGGGAGGGCAAGAGTCTGAGAGATCAACATAGAGGGGGTGCCTGCTCCAAGCCTCCACGGTGTGCCTGGGGCAGGCCCCCAGCAGGTAGACACACACAGGACTGCTCCGAGCCTCTGATGCAGCTGGGGGCAGGTCCCCAGTGGTGACACACATACACACACACACACACACAGAAGGCGCCTGGCAGACTGGGGCCATCATAGGACATCCACTGAGGGGTCCCAGACTGTCAGAGGGCACAGGCCGGGCTGAGGGACTCCCTCCACCCCGAGTGCACAAATTTTTGTGCACCGGGCCCCTAGTGTGGAATAAAAATACAAGTGATGTTTTAGAGTCAAGTTATTTTCACATCAGCTGAAACAGGGATTCTATGCCCTTGTCTGTCCTCTAAGTGCTGGCACTCTTCTCTTTACTTCACACATTGTCTCTTGGACATTTTACCCTCTATCATAGTGTCAGCTACTTACTATAGATTGATGACTTTTAAGTTCTATAAATATAGTCTAGATTCATATCTAATGACATATTATGGTCTTTTCAATGGACTGTCTCATGGATAGTTAAGATGTCTAGTTAAAAAACTTAGACCAATACACTTTTAAACCATCCTTCAATATGTTCTTGTATGTTTTCAGTGTCAAGTAGATGATATAATTATCCACTCAATTGCTACCAAATCTAGAAAAGTGAATCACCCTTAACACTTTGGTTATACCTTCACCCCTTATATACTATAAATTACTACATAATATTAACTTTTCCATCATTCGATCCTCTCTATCTTCATTACAACTAGCATAGTTCACACTATTCACCCGTTGCTTAGACTCTCACTTAAACATTTTTTTCTGTGTCCATTCCTGTTTCACTAAAATTTACTTTCAATAATTTAGAATGTGTTTTTTTTCTAAAACAAAAACCTAAATATGTCACTCCTTTAAAAATGTTTCAGCAATTTATGAAATTTCTAGCTCTGAAGTATTATGAACAATTGGCTCTTGGAACCTCCTAACCCTCTGGCCATATCTCCTATTGTTCTCTGCCTTTGGCTTTATGTTCATGCAACATATGAGCTATCTGTAGTTCCCACTTACATTATGCCGTATCTTCCTTCTGTGCCCCTGTTTTTCTGCTGTTTTCTCTGCCTGGAATTCGTTCTCCACAGCTATTCATATTTTAAGATTAAGCATAGCCATTGATGTTATGAAGCTTTCACTGAATGCCCATTGGTGGGTGGAAAACTTACTTTGAATATTCTTATTTATGTACTGTCACAATATTTAAAAAGTATTCCTTTGGGGACCCTGCCCGATGGTGATACTTTTAAATCTCAAGTGCATAGAAAGGTGCATAGCCCTGCTTGATAGCTTATGCTGAACATTTACGCTTTCTGTGAAAGTAGCATTTGAAGTCATAGGCCACAGGATAAACATTGTAGAAGAAAAGATAACAGAACAGAAACAGAACCTATCCACACTGAAGGGTTTTGAAGCAGAGAGTGAAAAGTTTGAAACACTGAATAGAACCCTAATATAGGACAATTTCAGTTTATCTAAAAAAAAAAAAAAAAAAAAAAAAAAAAAAAAAAAAAAAAAAAAAAAAAAAAAAAAAAAAAAAAAAAAAAAAAAAAAAAAAAAAAAAAAAAAAAAAAAAAAAAAAAAAAAAAAAAAAAAAATATATATATATATATATATATATATATATATATATATATATATATAGTTCCAGAAGATAAGAAGAAAAGAGTATGATAGAAAATATTTGAATAAATAATGATCAATATTTTCCAAATTTGATGGAAGAAATGAATTCATAAATCCAAGAAGGTGATGATTCTGATGATGAATCCAAGCAGAACAAATATAAAAAACCCCACCAAGAATAACATTATCAAATTGCTAAAATATTGATTAATAAAAAATCTTAAATAGGAAGAAAAATAACACACATACTAGAGATAAGAATGAATGGTGAGTTTGCATTAAAATTGAAGCAAGCAATATAATGAAATATCACCTTCAACATGAGAAAGGAAAAAGTCATCAAAGAGTTCTATCATCAGTATAAATGTCCTTCCAAAAAAGGTAAGATAATATTTTTGGACAACATGAAACTAATAAGAGATACTAAATATGATTCTTCAGCATATGATACAGATTGCATCTGAAGCTAAATAAATGAATGGAGAGCAACTGTATTAGTACATATATTGAAAATGATGAAATATTTTTTTATTTTTTATTTTAACTTTTTTAAAAGGTAGTTTATCAACTAAAGCAAAATAATAAATGAAATTATGATTTAAATACTTATAAAAATAACTACAAAGCCACTATAATCAAAACATTCTGGTGCTGGCACAAGAATAGACATTTAAATCAATGGAACAGAGCAAAGAACCTAGAAATTGACCCAAGCCATTAAGCTCAATTAATATTTGCCAAAGGAGGCAATAAATACAATGGAGTAAAGACAGTCTCTTCAGGAAATGGTATTGGGAAAATTGGACAGGTACATGCAAAAAAAATGAAATTAGACCACCAACTTGTACCATACACAAGAATAAACTCAAATGGATAAAAGACTTAAACATAAGTCATGAAACCATAGGCAACAAAATCTCAGACATCTCTCATAGCAGTATGTTCAAGGATACATCTCCTAGGGCAAAAGAAACTGAGGAGAAAATAAACAAATGGGACTACATCAAAATAGAAACCTCCTGCACAGCAAAATGAAAAGGGAGCCCACTGTATGGGAGAATGTATTTGACAGTGATATATCTGATAAAGGTTAAATATCCAAAATATATAAGGAACTCATACAACTTAACAAAAGGAAGACAAATAATCCAATTTAAAAATGTGCAAAGGACCTAAATAGACATTTCTCCAAAGTAGACATACAGATGGCCAAGAGACATATGAGAAAATACTCAAAGTCACTGATCATCATAGAGATGCAAATTAAAATGACAATGAGGTATCATCTCATATCTGTCAGAATGGTTACCATCAACAAATCATCAAATGGGCTGGTGAGGATGTGGAGAAAAGGGATCCCTGGTGCACTGTTGGTGGGAATGCAGACTGATGCAGCCATTGTGGAAAACAGTATGGAGTTTCCTTAAAAAAATAAATATAGACTTGTCATTTGACCCAGTGATCCCACTTCTCAAAATATATCCTAAGAAACCTGAAATACCAATCAGAAAGGATGTATGCACCCCTATGTTCATAGTAGTACAATTTACCATAGCTAAGATCTGGAAACGGCCCAAGTGCCCATCAGTAGATAAGTGGATAAAAAAGCTGTAGTATATTTACACCCTTTAATACTATGCAGCAGCAAAAAAGAAGGATCTCTTACCCTTTGAAATAGCATAAAGGGACCTAAAGAATATTGTGCTACATGAAATAAGCCAGTCAGAGAACAAGTATCCATGATCTCACTCATAAGTGGAATCTAATGAACAAAATAAAGTGATGAACAAAATAGATCCAGAGACATAGAAGTATAGAACAGACTAGAATCTCAGAGGCAGAATACTCAAAATGAAACTTTGCATTAAAATTAAAGCAAGCAATGTAATGAAATATCACCTTTAATGTTCAAAAGGAAAAAAAATCAATCAATGAACTTGTATCCATATATATGTAACCCATGGACACAGACAATAGGATGGTGAAGGCCTGGAGTGGGAAGTGGAGGTGGGCATTAAGAGGTCAATGAGGGGAAAAAAGAGTCCATATGTAATACTTTCAACAATGAAGATTTATGATAAAATAAAAATAAAAGATAAATTTCCCATAACCAAAGAGAATTCAGATTGAAAAGGGCCATTTTGTATGTATGGAGAGAAATAAAATTAACATCTTGTTACGTAATTTAAAATTTTCAGAACATTAAGACTAAAGGGTAAATATTCTAAAATTTTCCATGAAAAGATATGTAAATAAAATAGGTTACTTATAATGGAAGGACAATTAAATTGCAATCAAATTCCCAATACTAGATGACAAATTCTCAAATTTTTTTAACCCTGAAATTTTTAACCAAACTAAATTACTAATCAATATAAAAACAGCTTAATTTCAGACATGCAATGACTTAGAAAGTTTACCTCACGTATACTCTTTTTTAGATATTAACTTTTGGGCTTTCTTTGTAAAATGAATTAACCAACTGAAAAGGAGGTTACAGTTAAAAATACATTATAAAAGCAGGCAATAAAAGATAAAGGCAATTATAAACCCTTGGAAAAACAAAAATCTAAAGAAGAGAGTAAATATGATTGACTAGACCATGAATAATATGAATATAATCATGTTAATGCAAGCACTATTTACTGGCATTTAGCCTTTAGAATCTATCAACAAAGCATAGAAGACTTAATTACAGTTCCAGAAGGGAAAGCAAGTGTTATGTACCTTAATCATATAACAGTAGAAGTACAGATGACAGAAATTAGAAACTAAAAGGGCAGGGGAGAGTGGGTAGGAAGAGATCAACCAATAAACTTGTATGCATATATGCATAACCTGAGGACACAGACAATGAGGTGGTAAGGGTTTGGGAGGACAGGAGTGGGCTGGAAGAAGTTAAAGAGGGGAAAAGAAGGACCTATGTAATACTTTCAACAATAAAGATTAAAAAAAAAACAACTAAAAGGGGTAAGGAAAGTTGAAGCGTAGGTGGGGTTATGTTCCCATTTTATAATGTAAGGAATCAAGAAATGTTACATATAATGGATAGAAAAAAAGTAAAATATAAAAAAGACAAACCAAATTTTTGAAGTATGAAAAGAAAATATGTCAGAACAGAATTCTATATTTAGGGAACATGTTTTGAAAAAAAAAACACTCATTTCAAGCTTTCACATTTCACTTTGTTTCTTATACTTATGTTAATAAGAAATATAAGGACATTCTTAGCAAATCATAAGTCCTGATTTGCTAGCCTGGACAAGAGCCTAAAATATATACAGTCTGTAGGCTGGATTTCAGCAAGACCCTCCTGACACTGAGTTTAATTGTAAAATCAAACATAATGTATAAAATTAACTTTAGTTAAAAACAGCAGTTTCATGCAAAAATGTCTCTTGGTAAGAAGAATATTTGTGGAAATAGATATATTAGCCTTTTAGTACCTGAACATTAAGAATCTGATGTACCCATCTAGCTCCGCATGCTCTGAACCCTGCTTACAACGCAGTCTTCTGATAATTAAGTGGCTTTCCATCTATATCTGCCAAGAAGAAAAATCTAACAGCTATGCTTACACAAGTCTTACATCCCATTTACCAGTATCATTTTTTTTTTTTTTGGTGTTAAAGTAATAAACTGGCATGCTCCTTGATGTATCAGCTTCTTATGAGCTTGGTTAACAGGAGTCAGTCCTCTTAAATGTTATAATTGGATCCATGAATGATCCATTTTCTGGCCCTTTTAAGAATTCTCTGAAGTCTGATTTCTCCATCCACAGAAATATATAGAAGATGGATAAAACAGTACACCCTTCCATCTTATTTGTTTATCTCTCAATCAATTATGAGCAGTTGAGTATCATGTACGTTCTATTATTAGAAGTGTGCTGTGTAAACATTCTTGCAAATGCCATTTGGAGATATATTGAGCTGTGTGGCACCCATTTATATTGTGTTGGTAGATAGTTCCAAAGCATTTTCAAAAGGCATACTAACATTTGTTCTGGGAGGAATAAATGAGAATTCCAGTTGATCTGAAATAATAGCACAACTCTGTCTTCCTTTCTAATTATTATGCATTTTTCTTCTTGCCTTAATTAACTTGCTAGGT
Source organism: Murina feae (assembly GCA_004026665.1). Taxonomy (NCBI): domain Eukaryota; kingdom Metazoa; phylum Chordata; class Mammalia; order Chiroptera; family Vespertilionidae; genus Murina; species Murina feae. The sequence continues at coordinate 8,897 of PVJC01002096.1, read as the reverse complement.
CCTCCAAGAAATATAGAATAGCATTTTTATCATGAATGAAAGTTGGATTTTATCAAAAGAAAGCTTTTCATTTTTTGTGATGACTATGATTTTTTATTCTATCTTTATTTGTGTAAATCATATGGATTTGATTTTCAAATGTTAGGCCAACCTAGAATTGCTAGATTGACACTAATTGGAACTGATAAATCGTAAGTTGTATATACATCTGAATTACATTTGCCAACATTGTATTAGGAATGTTTGTGTCTATATTCATGACAGAAATTGGTCTTCTCTAACTTTCATTTTTTTTAAGGTCAGGTTTTGGCATCAAAGTTATGCAGGTTTCATAAAGAGTTGGAGGTGAGCCCTAGCCAGTTTTGCTCAGTGGTTAGAGCATTGGCCCTCAGGCTGAAGGGTTGAGGGTTCAATTCCAGCTAAGGGCACACACATCTATCCCTGGTCCAGGCGGGGACATGTGCAGAAGGCAAGCAATTGATGTCTTTCTCTCACATTTATATTTCTTTCTCTGGGTCTCTCCTCCTCCCCTCCACTTTCTCTAAAAATCAGTGGAAAAACTATCCTTGGGTGAGGATTAACAAAATAAAACAAAAAAAGAGTGGGGATGGGTTCTCTCTGTTTCTGTTTTCAAAGAGTTTCAGTGACATTATGGCTATTAAATTTTTTTTTTAATTTGAAAAAAATTATTATTGAAGTTATTTGGGCTAGGGGGTTTTATTTGTGAGAAAATTTTAAATAAGTGGATTCATTTCTTTGTTAGACGTAAGAGTATTCAGATTTATAATCTGTCAATTTTGGTAAATTGTGTTAATTAAAGACTTTTTTTACATCCCACCAAAATTGCTTTTTTTTGCATAAATTTAATCATAATCTATTCTTTTTTTTTTAAAGAAAAAATCATGTCTGTAGGATCTAGTGATGTCTTCCTTTTCATTCCCAATATTGTCCATTTGTGTTGTCAGTTGTGTTGTGACAGTTGCTGTGAAGGAACGGGGCACATGTTAACCTGACAAGCTCAGGGAAGGCCTGCGTGGCGGTCTTGCAAACTCAAGGAACTAAAGTAATCGCAAAGGCTGGTCTGAAATGAAACTTCACCTGAAGGCAGTTATAGTAGATAGTTACATCCTAGGCCGGTCGAAATTCGTGACAGGGGTTTGGCCCTCGCAGGCCCTTGCAGCCTCTGCCTGTCCTCACAGCACCATCTTCCTCTGGAAGGTCATCCAGGTGGCCGTTCTGCTGTTCAGTCTAATTAGCATATTAGTTCTTTATTATATAGGATATGCTTTCAATGTCTGGGTAACTTGTAACTTCCCTATTTCTGGACCCCTTGGGGCACAACGTAATGTGACTGGGCTCCAGGACAGATTCCACAAATTCCTTCATTATCATGGTAATTGTTCCTATACCCACCTAAGTATGTGTCTACCATTTTACCTTTTATCCAATCCCAGGGATTCCCTGCTTTGTTTTCTCCTGCTACCGCTCTAGTCTATCACCAATGGATTTCATGTAACCCACGTACGTACGTCCCTTTCCTTTGATTGCAATGTATACATACAGATGTAACCGGCCATTCTCTGGAGCATTAACTCAATTCATTGAGGTTCTGCTTCCCGGCATATAACGACAGTTTAACTCAAATAAACTCACAAAAATTCCATACAGGTTTCAATGGTTTTTTTACATTAACAGTTGGTTATCTCTTATTAATATTTTTAATGAACCAGCCTTTGGCTTTGATTATCTCTATTATCGATTTATTTTCCATTTGTGAATTTCTGAATTTATAGTATTTCTTTTCTTCATCTCTAATGTCCTCATATTTTTCTGGATTCTATTTATCTGTAGTCCTCTGTAGTACTTTCATTTAAGACTATGTGTTTCCCTTTATTTAATTGTATCCACAAGTTTTGATATATCATGTGTGAGACTTAATATTCACATATTTTAAAAATATTTGCTATCAGTGTGATTTACTTTTGGACAAATAGAAGTTTTAACATTTATTATTTAATTTTCAGCTCTAATTTTCACTTTCTGTAATGATGGAAATGTTTCATATCTGCAATGCCAGGTGCACCTATTTTTTTTAATAGGTGGGGTTACACATATGTTGATATATATGCGATTTGATATGTGTGCTATTTTGTTGTATTGATAGCAAGCTTCAAAACTTCATATGTCAAATTTGCTGAAGGTGTTAACATCATAGATATTTTTACGCTTAAAAATGTCAAATTTCATGCCAAAAAAGGAGCATTTGTGGGAAGTTTTAATTCACTACTTCCTTTTGAAGAAAAGTGATGCCGAAAGTTATCATATACTTCAGGAAGCTTATGGTGAACATGCTCCATCTCAAGATACTTGTGAATGCTGGTTTAAATGCTTTAAAAGTGATGATTTTGATGTGAAAGACAAAGAACGTCCAGGTCAACCGAAAATGTTTGAAGACCAACAATTACTAGTACAAGCATTATTGGATGAAAATGCATGTCAAACTCAAAAACAACTTGCAGAAAGATTAAATGTTGCTCAGCAAGTTTTGATTGTTGACAGCCAATGGGAAAGATTTAAAAGGAAAGAAAATGGGTGCCACATCAACTGAACAAAAGACAAATGGAAAACCGAAAAGTCATCAGTAGAATGTTGCTTCAATGGCACAAAAGAAAGTCTTTTTTTGCATCGAATTGTGACTGGCGGTGAAAAGTGGATTTTTTTTGAGAATCCGAAATGCACAAAATCATGGGTTGATCCAGGTCACCCATCAACATCAGCTTCAAGGCCAAATCGCTTCAGGAAGAAGGCAATGCTCTGTGTTTGATGGGATCGGGAAAGTGTGGTGTATTATAAGCTTCTAAAACCAGGTGAAACCTTTAATACTGATCACTACCAACAACAAATAATCAATTTGAACTACACTTTGATCATAAAATGACCAGAATGAGCCAGAAGACATGGCAAAGTAATTTTGCTTCATGATAACGCAGCATCACACACTTCAAAACCAGTAAAAGATACCTTACAGTGTTCTAAACCTGCTGGCCCTTTAAATACAGTTCCTCATGTTGTGACCCAGTCATAAAATTATTTTCGTTGCTACTTCGTAACTGTAATGTTGCTACTGTTATGAATCGTAATGTAAATATCTGATATGCAGGATGGTCTTAGGCGACGCCTGTGAAAGGATCATTTGACCACCAAGGGAGTCGCGACCCACAGGTTGAGAATCGCTGCCTTAAAAGATCTTGCCTGGGAAGTATTAACCCACCCGCCGTGTTCACCAGACCTTGCTCCTTCAGATTCCCACTTGTTCCTATCGATGGCACACACACTTTCTGAGCAGCACTTCAAAACATATGAAGAAGTAGATAATTGGGTCTCTGAATGGTTTGCCTCAAAATAAGAAAAGTTCTATTGGGATGGTATCCACAAATTACCTGAAAGATGGGAGAAATGTGTAGCTAGCGAAGTGCTTTGAATAAAGCACTTTTGATGTTTCTCTTGAAATTATCATGTTTTCTTGGATTACAAAATCTGCATTATTAACCGGTACACCTGGTATACAATAACACAGTATTTGTTAGTCATTTATAGGCTAGTACAATTGAGGGACTGAATTTTTAATTTCATTCTAAAATTTAATTAATTTAAATATACATGTAATAGTCATATGCTAGTGTCTTTGTCAAACAGCATAGAGAGAGCTTTTAACAATTTAATTTTTACATTCACATACTGAAAAGTACATTACTAGATGAAAAGACAAAAATAATGAGAAGCTTCTGGTGTTTTAAAATTTCTTGATCAGGGGTAGAAATTCACAGTATCTCTGGGTGCTCAGGTAAGAAGTCTTATTTGGAGCCAGAACAATAGACTGATTGATTCCTGGTTAGCCTAGATATTCTCTTGCCTGTGTAGTTGACACTCTTGTGATCACTGATGATGTAGAACTACATCAATTGTGTTAGACAGCTCTGATTACCTGATTTAGAAAGCTACACTTAGAGAAATGTAAGAATATGAAAAAGCCTAATATGGCCCCAAAATGACGATGACAAATATTTTAAAACCTTTTCTCCATTTGTATGTGTCTTTTCTTTCTACCTTTCAAATTCAAATTCAGTGTTTTATAAAAGGTGATCTTGTTTTGCCCTGCTTCAGGTTGAGAAATTGCCGTAGTAATACTCTAGGGGGCAAGAGTGGGGAGGGGTTAAGGAAACAAACGAGGGTCAAAGAATGAAAGGCTGAATTTAAAAAGTAACTGAATATGTACTTAGAAACTATGAGATCTTAAAAATAAACATTAAAATCCAATTAGGATTTGATTATGTTATTGAGGAAAAAAATGATTACAACTAATAATTATCTAACTAATATCATCATGCTTTTCCTTATTCTTTGTTAAATATTTCAATAACTTATCTCACAGCTCTTGTAATTTTGGGTAAATCAATAATAGTACTGATGTGGACCTTAGATAGGTAAGAATATGCTTAGTTTTCACTGAATCAAAGGCTATTATAATCACTTTCAGGAAGAATTCATGAAATTACCCTGCTTGAAAATTAACTTAGCAAGTCCTGAGTTTCGGTGAATAAAATCAGATCCTCTGGTGATAAATAGAAAAAATAAATAAATTCTCAGGAATAATACTTTCCAAAAAATAAAACTCTTATCTTTCAGTAACACATGAAATTTGTACTGTAGACTTGGGAACAGTGTAAAGAAAACAACAAAACCATTCTGAAAATACTTTAGAACTTAGGGGCATTATAGGATGAAAGTCCTTTAGGATACTGTTACATTGGTAGAATACCAACATTATAGTTCCTTTATGAAATGTCACCATCAGAGAGATTAATTTTAGAAATATGAGATCACAGAAATGTTTCCATTGATGTAGGCTACTTTTTTGAACTCCAAAAATGTGTCAAGAGTAACAAATCTAGCTGACATGTCCAGTCAAGGATGTGTCGTAAGCAGAAACCGTGGCTTGCAGGACACTGTTACATTTTAATTTTGTTTTTCAACCACAAAAAAGGAGTCTTTGTGTGCAGTCAGGATGAACACCTGTGGAATGCTGAAACATTTACAGACATGTCTTTAAAAGCTCTATGGTAAGGTTAAGATTTAATCTATCAAAGTGGTATAAATAATGTAGACATAGCCTTAGGTGTCAATTCTTCCCTCAGCGGATAGAAAAACATAACAACAGATAGACCTTCTTTGCTGATGTTCACACAGCTGAAATATAACACTGCCAAGAAGGGCAGGGGGGAGTAGAGTGATCTGGAGATATATGGCCATCTTGATGTTAGTAGAAATGTGCTGAAGTCTAGAAATAGGAAATATCAGGGTTCTGGCAAAGGTAAAATTATGCAGAAGAAATACAGATCAGACGATTTCATGCTCAACACCTTGGATCTCATTCTGAAATGCTTGTAATTGAAAAGGAGGTGATTATAAGAATGGTTGAGCAGTTCTCGGCCTAAGCATTGAACTTCAATTTCCTTTAAATCTTATATAAACCTATTTTCATCTTTATCCAAACAAAACATCTTTGCTAGAATTGAATGTGAAGGCTCAACCTAAATTTCAAACCAAGCATCTACTAAATATAAAATAAAATATGCAAAGCACAGCATTGCTTATTACAGGGGATAACAAGAAGTTTCAGATGTGGCTCTGATTCTGCTTAAGATCTAGCACACAAAAATGAGAAACTATTTGAGCAGTAACTAGATTCAAAACAGCATATTTGAAAGAGAAAATTATTTTTGGTCGGATTGTTCTGGAAAATCTCCTTAGTAAAAAGAGAAAGCGAGATGTAATGAAGGCAAAGCTTGGCACAGGTAGATGCAATGAGAGAGGCGTTCTTGACAGGAGTATTGATGTAGAGCTGGAGAAACCAAGAGACAGAAAGTAAACAATGTTAGCAGGAAGAAGAGATTTATTAGAGGGATAGAAGAATAATTTGGAAGATTTTTTTTTTCCAGAATGTGGGGGGCATGAAATTTCAAAGAAGTGCTGTACAGTAATTTAGAGAAAATAGATCTTTAGAAAGATTACCTTTATAGATAGAAACCAGCATAATGCAGGCGTTCAATAAATATTTGTTGAATGGATGAACTGGGAGACTTTCGCTGGGCATTTATTACTAGTCTTAGCATAAAGGTTCCATTTAGGCACAGACAGGTAAACCCAAAGCGGATACATTAGAAAAGAGTTCTTTACCTCGTTTTGAATAGAGTTAAAGGTGAGGTACTAAAAGGAAATGGAACTGCTCTTTCTGTGACTCCAAGCACCAAGACAAGTAATAAGCTAGTAATTGAATTCTCATTTCCTAAGATGAAAGGTGTCGAAGCGGTTTCCTCTTTCACTAGAGACCTGCCAACATGGGCTGCATTCACACCAAGACCAAGAAGGAGGCTGCCCGGGTCATCGTGGAGAAGTGCTGCACGCGCCTGGGCAGGGACTTCCGCACCAAAGGCATGTGTAGGAGGAGACAGCCCTGGGATAACGGCTAATTCCCAGCAAGAAGCTCTGAACCAAATAGTGGCCCACAATGGGAATAAACATCGGCCTGATGAGTTTAGTGCATGCATCTCAAACATGTCTTTGTATACACATATACATAGATGCATACACATTTAGAGATATGTGTATTATGTGTGTATATATGTATATTACATATAATGTTAATGATCTCTTTTTCTATACACACTCCCGTGCACACACGCGCAGACGCGTGCACACACCCTTAGTTGACAAGGGTGTCTGTAAAATGCCGTGCTTCTGCCAGCGCAGCTTTCCTAATGGGTTCCATAGAAACAAATGACATCATCAAAACAACTCTTACTCCTCCTGAAGCCATACTCTTCCCTTAGGGACCTGTGAGTTCTTTATATTGCTGGGAACTGCTGAAACTTAACCATTAAAAATGAGGATAAGTAGGTAACTGCATTGATAGTTGGAACAAATCATACAAAAAATATATCATAACTTTTAAAAAGAAAAGTTTTCAAGATGTTTCTACTTAAAAACGTTTTGTATCTTGGGGCATTTTTGTTTATTTCCTTCTGAAAATCTGAAAGCTGGACTCGAAGTTCTGTGGCCCCCCTGAAATCATGTGCTGTGTTTTCCAATATGCACATTTTTTCAGGAAAGCTTCTTGCTTTTTTTCTTTTTTCAAAATCAAATTTTTAAAATTTTCTACAAACCTGAAAGTAAGATTCTAATCTGTCTATTTAAACGTGCTAGACAATAGCACTTATATTCAGCAATAATGGAAATTATAGTAATTATTTATATATAGATACTTTCAAATTGATTCTATTAATTTTCTTAACATTGAAGAAGTAGTTTTCTTTCAGTCCACATTCTGGTGATGATTAGTTCAAATTCAGATAGCAAACCTCTTGTGTACACTGAGTTACTAATCGTAGACAGTAGAACCTTGTCTTCCACCTCCAAATCTGCAGCTCATTTCGGTAGCCTAGTTCCTTGGCCCATTAGCCACGTGCTCTTTAGGAATCTCTGTCCTTCCATCTGTTTTGCTCCGTGTACAGGCATGATGAGTCCTCGAACAACTTGTCCTCCTGCTCCCAGTCTCACTTCCTGTTATGCTTTCAGGTCTTCTGAGCATGGAAGATTTTAGAACAGGGACAACTGACTCAACATAATTGCTATTTTGAGTTGGCTATCAGAAAATCAGTATGGACACAGTTCCCTGCAGTGGTCAGAATGGTGGTATAGAGGAGTGGAAATATAATTGTCAAAAGAGCTTTGTATTAGAAATTTGGAGCCAGAGATATAAGAAGTGAACTTGGAATTAAGCAAGGCGGGGGAGCGGTGCGAGAGAGGTGCACTGGTACCACGGACCTTGGCTGTAAAAGAAAAGGCTTCATGTCTCAAAGTAGAGGCGCCAGACTTCCGTATGCTAGGAGAGCCTGTCTCCAGTAGCTCCCAGGGACTCCGCCTCAGCCACCAACTCCAGCCTTAAATCATCCTTATTAGACAAAGAGGAGTGCTTTCACCCTAGTTGGTTTGGATCAGTAGATAGAGCATAAGCCTGCAGACTGAAAGGTCCTGGGTTCGATTTCAGTCAAGGGCACATGCCAGGGCACATGCTCGATCCCCAGTAGGGGGCATGCAGGAGGCAGCCAATCAATGATTCTCTCTCATCATTGATGTTTCCATTTCTCTCCTTCTTTCCTCTCTGAAATCAATAAAATATTTTAAAAGAGAGAGAGAGAGGGAGAGAGAAGTGCTTTCAAGGAATTTGAGGCCAAACCCACCCATCTGACTCAACTCTCATAAGAGAAATGCAAAGCCCTGTAGCTCATCAGGGCTATCTGTGTACTGCATGGATTCTGAGTTCGTTGGATCTTTGTGAAACAAAATATTTTCATTATTTTCTCATTTAAATCTGAAATACTGTATCTAAGTAAGAACTTCTTCCCCCTCTCCTCAGCTTCTTCCTGGATTCACCTGCTGAATCTAAGGAAAGCTTTTGCCATATAACTTCAGCCTTGGGAGGAGACCATGCTGGGCAGGGTTCCTGAAGACCTCAAATATATCTGGTTTTTTTTCTTATCGTTTAATTAATAAATTGGGATCCAGAAATGTCACATCACCTAATGGAAGATAAAAGTTTGTGAGTGCTTTGAGCTCTGACCCAGAACCACCACCACTTGTCTGTGAAATGTTCAGTGCACATGTTCTCAACAATACTAACTGGTTACTCTCCTTGGTCCTTAGTTTATTCAGTACTAGGGGCCCGGTGCACAAAAATTTGTGCACTCGGGGTGGAGGGAGTCCCTCAGCCCGGCCTGTGCCCTCTGACAGTCTGGGACCCCTCAGTGGATGTCCTATGATGGCCCCAGTCTGCCAGG
>PVJC01002095.1:0-83319 GCA_004026665.1 Murina feae | reverse complement strand
AAAAAAAAAAAAAAAAATTAAAAAAAAAAAAAAAAAAAAAAAAAAAAAGGATGGGGATACCGAGCAAGCCCAGCTGACCCAATGGACACTGCCCTTCACCAGCTCATTGTGATGGCGGAGGGCGAGCCTTCACCTTCCTGCTGTTCCTGCTGGGCCACAGGGCTCAGCCTCAGGGATGCCCAAGATCTCCCAGCAATCCCCAAACATAGAGTTCTTCCTGACTTAACTAAAAAACAAGAAGAAATAGAACTGCTCCATCCCACTATTTAAAAATAAAATAAAATAAAATGTAAATATGTGCTAAACCCAAAGATTTTTCCTGTTCACCTACATTTGTTCCTATAGCAATTCCGTAGAAATGCTGCTATTCACCTGTGAATACTGTGTACCCCAGATGTCCCATCATGGTTGTGCGAAACACTTGGACACAGAGCAGGAACAGAGGAAACCACGAGAGTAAAGCAGGAGCTAGAAACACCCGCTGAGACTGAGAAAAAAATGTCCTCCTAAATATGTACCTCTGTGGTGTTAAAGAAATGAGGTGCTGCCCTGACTGGTTTGGCTCACTGGATAGAGCATCGGCCTGTGGACTCAAAAGTCCCAGGTTCGATTCCGGTCAAGGGCATGTATCTTGGTTGTGGGCACATTCCCAGTGGGGAGTGCAGGAGGAAGCTGATCGATGTTTCTCTCTCACCGATGTTTCTAACTCTCTATCCCTCTCCCTTCCTCTCTTTAAAACATCAATAAAATACATTAAAAGAAAAAAAAAGAAATGAGATGCTGGAAAGTGAACTTGGATGAATGGCCCTGATTTTACTCACAGACTCACACAAGACAATCTGTGATTACAGCGATAAGAAGTTTGCATAGATTTCAAAACACCTTTTCAAATTATTGAACACAGACTGGCTCGCTCCTCTCTTTCTTCCTAGGGCTTTGAGCCAAAAGAGCTATCAGATTTTTTTCCAGTCCTGACATCACACAGTTTTGAAATCTACTCTAACTCAAAAGTCCAAAGTGCATTTTAAAGAGTTTAATACAGGGTTCAGCTTCTAAAGCCACCTGGCCTCCTTCTATTTTAAGAAGATGGTGAGGATAAGGCATCTTAGGCTTTTGTTCCTTCCCTCCACCAAAACTGCTGCTATGACAGTTACAGAGCCAAACCAGTGGCCAATTTTAACTCCTCACCTGGCCCATCAGTAGCCTTTGACAGATGACCACTCCCTCCTTGAAACCCTTTCTTAGTTTGTTTCCTCTCTTTTGATTCTTCATCACCTTCTAAACTCTTAACATCTGACCACAGCTCAGTTTTTCTAATATCTTTTCTTTATCGATACTCATTTCCTGAGTGCCACCATTCCGGCTCATGGCTTTTTAACATGCTGAGAACTCTCAAGTTTATGCATGTTCCCAGGGATGTGCCTGAGGCAGCTCGCCTGGTTCCACAAGTCCCATTTCTTCCCAACTCTGTATTCAATGGCAGTGACTTCATGTTGGTAACTAGAAATCAGCCGCGGTGAGGTATTTACACCAAAGAAACTGGCAAATATTAGATACTGGGCCTCTTTCCCCCAGAGAGCTAGTCGTTACACGCTTACTAGCCTACCTATTTTCCTGACCTCTTCCCCAAACTCCAGATTTGTGTGATCAACTGTGTATCTGTCTCCCCTTGGAGCTCAAACATGTCCAAAACTGAACTCTCTCTCCCAACCCATTCATTCACCCCCAGCTTTCCCCTCTCAGTAAATAGCAACTAAGAAGGTTGTATCTTTTTAGATGCTCAGGTCAAAAATGTATGAGTCATCCTTGACTCTGCTCTTTCCCTCATGCCATATACTCAAACTGTTAGTAAATCCTATTGTTACCTTCCAAACATATCCCAGATACTCAATATTTACATAGGGCCCTTGCATGGGGTGTGTGTGTGGATTAGACCCACGAAGGAGGAAATGGAGTTTTACTTCCCAATAGATCTCACTAATCTAGTCAGCATTGCTTGCAGCTCTCCTCCCCGACTCTGTCCCTCACCCAGTGGCCTTAGTCCTCATGGTAAACAAGAGTCTTGTCTGCTTCACTCTATAGCAGACTCCACTCACATGTCCTCTTATGTGCTTGCCTGAAAAAGAAACCACAGCATGGATAGTCTTCATCAGTATCTCTCCCTCCCACAGACTTATAACCACCTGGAAGGTGTATGTGAATTCTTCATTTTTACCATTATTCTAGTTCCTGCAACACAAGGCAACAAATCAAAGGTGGACTTCCCATGGAGCTACTGAACCTTAAGTTTCAGAGCCCCTCGTTTGCTCAGGCTCAGGTAAGTCCTGGAAATGGCAGGGAGTCCTAGAGTGTTCCAGGTGGGGCCCGGTTGCCACTTGCAAGGTTAAGTCAAGGTGCCACTTACTAAAATATAATTTGCTTGCCCTGACCGGTTTGGCTCAGTGGCTAAAGCGTCGGCCTGCAGCCTCCAGGGTCCTAGGTTCGATTCCGGTCAAGGGCATGTACATTGGTTGCGGGCACATCTCCAGTGGGGAGTGTGCAGGAGGCAGCTGATCGATGCTTCTCTCTCATCGATGTTTCTAACTCCCTATCCCTCTCTCTTCCTCTCTGTGAAAAATCAATAAAATATATATTTTTTAAAAAATTTAATTTGCTGATTATATCATCTGTAAAAAGAAAGTTGTCATATATATTACCTACATGTTTTGACATACTTAGGAGAGTTTTTAAAAGGCACTCAAATCATAGTCCTGATATTTGATCGAATGAGTTTAGCCCTGTTTTTATTTGGACCTTCCAAATAGTTTATACCATATCATGGAACTTTGAAAACTGTCCATCAGCATAAACTCAAGGCAATAATAAGTCAAGTACTATCCTTGATTATATTAACAGCATAAAATAGAATTTCAAAAGCATCAGCCATTAACATCTGCTCAAACAAACTATCTTCTACATTACCACTCCCCTGACACACACACCCACACTGACACTGACCTTTTGGAAAGTTGTTCTATCTCTGCCCACACATAAAAGGACAGATCAGGGTTCTCCAAACTGAGAATACAGGAAAACTGCACTACCAGCCTAAGAGAATAACGCCCCCCCCCCCAATTCCAGTTTTCCATTTTTGTACAATTCTAGTTGGCTAGCCTTTGAATAGTTGAAGTGCAGATGGGTCAATTCCCTTAAATATCACCCACTCTCTTGTTAATAGCCAACAACAAAACAAACAGATGGCTGAAGAATGGGGTGGGGGGTGAAAGGCAGATGGGAAGGGAAGAATACGCGCTAAAAATATCTCAGTTCTTGGGCTGGCAAGTTGTGTGTGCAGAACTCAGCCAGAAAAGTTCACAAGAGTTACACTTATAGAAGGGCCGTGAGATTGGATTACATCTTTAAAATAATTGTTCCAATAAATGGACGAGCATAGTGAAGAAACCTATATTGACTTTCTGTTTACCCAGAAGGGAGAGAAAAAGCACAAAACAAGCTTTTCTTTACCTACAATGGCAATCTTCTAAGAGCAGCACTGACTCGCTCCAAAATACAGGACTCGGGGTGATAATCATCTCTCCGCTCAGGTTATTGCGTGCAATTTTTCACATTCACTCGGCTTTCTTCACAGAGCTCTTAGTAATGTAACTCTCTTAACAATCAAAGCTTTTATAGAGCCCATTGCAGGGGAGAGCTAACCACTCCTGGTTTTTTCCTTCTTCTTCATCTTCTTTTTATTGGCTCTTTGGAATATTTATAGCTGCCTTTGTTCTCACTGAGAACTTACGCTGTGTTCTCTTGCTGTGTGTGGCCATTTTTGTTGTTATTGGATAAGTGTGTGTGTGTGTGTGTGTGTGTGTGTGTGTGTGTGTGTGTATGCTTGGGTGGCTGCGTCTTTGCCTATGGGATTCTATTTTTATCATTCTGGCACTGCAACTCTTCACACTGTTTACCAAGGGACGTACACTTCTGGACTCTTCCACGGTGAGCCGCGTGACATAAAAGTTCACGGGTCACCATGCCTCTTCTTCCTGATCAACAAGTTCTCTGGTGGAGGGAGTCTTAAGTAAACCTGGGCTTCAGGTACAAAAGCTTGGCTTCCTGAGCACTGGAGGAACAGATCAGATTCCTTGGTAAAGGGTTTCACAGGAACTAAGTTACATAAGCAGAACACACGCCGCCTGGATGGATCAAGATAGAACAAGGGAGCTTGTTCTCTATCTTGGCCTCGTCCCAGCGCGCATGAGAAGATGTCCCTCTTATCTACATTAAAGGAATGCATTTAGGCATTAACCGTTGGCACCAAAGTCTCCAAACTCACATCGAACAACTCGCCTTGCCATCATAATCCCTCCTGCTAGTTAAGTCCATCCTCTCATTTGAACAATAAGAGAGTGAGTGATTGAGATGGTTGACTCTAGAACGAAGGGCAAGTTATTCAATTCACTGAGCCTCAGTTTCTGCACCTATAAAATGGGACTAATCATAGTATTTACATTATACAGTTGTGGTAAGGAATGAGATAATACAAGTAAAATATTTAAAACCTACCTGGCTCATAGTAAGATCTTAAATCATTGGAGCTTATGTAGAATGTAAACTCCATGAGGCTAGGTTGCGTCTGTTTTGTTCAGTGCTGTATTTCTAATTCCTAGAACTTAATAGGTGCCAATAAATACTTGTTGGAGGAATTCCTCAGCAGGCTAACCTAAGAATTTGCTCCCATGAAGGAATCAGGGAGGGGAGTCTCCCAGACGTCGAGTGTAAGAAAGCCGTGAGTTGCCATGGTATGTGGTTCCTGTTAAGAGTCCATCTGAGGGTTTAGTTGGAAGGCGTTTGAAGGTGTTTCACCTCCCAATATTGCTTCTAGGTCAGGAACACTCAAACCCGTGCAGAAAGCAACAGAGGTGACTCCCAAACTCACAAAAACCCACCTCTGTTTTCTGCCTCACAGGGGTCGTTTCTCATGACTCCTCTCCACTCGGAAGCCCTTCGGCATAGGAGGCTGTAAAGGATTACCGATGCACTGTTTCCGATGCACTGTAGCCAATCTGAACATAAAACTGTTTTGTTTTTGATCACTGGAATTTGCAAAGACCTTTTTACATCAACTTGGTCTTACTGTGTAAAGGTAGCAGAATGTTAATGTGGGACTTTGCTCTTTCTAAATCAGCTGCAGCTCAGGCCCTGAAAGCACAAAGCCACAGGTGGCAGGGGTGGGTGTAATTTTATTCATCTACAGCTTCATTTCCCTATGGATCCATGTTCAGCTTCATGGTTCCTTAGATAACTGGATGAATTTAAAGACAAGTACAGCCCCTTGCATTCTTCTATGCAGCATGGAGATCCACTACGGAGTAACAGGTGGCTTTGCTGATGATGGTGTGGGTTGGAAGTGCTTCAGTGTTGACTGAGCCTCCTTCGGGGCTTGCTTTGTCACCTGACGCTTTCGGGAACTCCCTGGGATATTTGATGAGCAGAGCTGGATGCAGTGCATGCTGAGTCATGGAACAGGCCACGTGGACCTAGGAGAATGTGGGCATTATTGCAGAGAGCAAGGATTTACTGGGAGATTAGCCTCTGCCTGGAAACCCTGGGGAATCCAGAAAGTCATGGATTGCTTCAGCCTAGCTCAGGGCGCACACAGGAATGAGCTTCTTGCTTTTGTAGGTGCTGCAAAGGAAGTGGTTTGGTCCTCCCAGTGGTCAGTGTGTGATGGCAGGCTTTTCTAGTAGCACAAGCAAAGGAAATATTAGCAACCCCTGGTTGATTCTGTCCTCACCTCAGTGACTATGCTCTCAGGAAGCAATTATAAAACATTTATGTTGCTGAGCCCAACATTAGCTTGGGAAGAATTAAAAAAAAAAAAAATACAGGTTCCTCGTACTCATGCAGTTGAGGATGGATTTTTTAAAACTCCAGAAAAAAATTTTAAACTACAGAGAGGCATATGTTTTAAAAGGAAGATACAGAGATTCCCTATGAGAGGTCTTCTCTGTGAGTAAAACGCAAAAATATGAAGAGATTGGGACGGGGCCAAAGGTAGAGGATGCCGCGTCAGAAGGCCTTAGCTGGGTCCACCAAGAACACTGTCATGAAACCATGAGTAACGTGGAATTTGCCCAAGTGACATTAGGGACAGCCTCACGCGAACAGCCCTGTCCCTAGGGTCAGTCAAATGATCGGGCCTAGCGGACATTTGTCAAAGCTGTATGACAAACAGACAGACCTTCCACCCCTCATCCCAGTCAAGTCTTTATTTCAGAAGCTAGAGAAGCAATGGTGATGACTATACAACTTAAATACATGTCAATTCTATTAGGAAAGAAGGTCAAGTCTCCTGCAAGCTCTGCGGTGTAAACCTGAGGGAGCGACTGACCCTCACTACACTGAGTTAGCTCAGTTTTGAGTCAAAATGAAGAAAGTGTAATAAAACTTCGGTTAAGTATTGAACTACACATTTCAAATAGCTCATAATTATATGCTCTCCATAGTTTATAGTAATCTAGTGCAGAAAAACCGAGGTTGGAGGTGGGTACCAGGCACCTTGGACTTCTCTTTCTAAAATAATGAAAGAAAAACAATCAGTATTTTGAGTCACCTTACACTTTAATAAAGAAATCTATAATTTTAAAATTAATTTGAACTAATGAGGGTTTCTAAAGAAGTGGTTGGAAGACTTCTTGAAAGCATCGTGATACCCTAATGTAATATGAAGAAAACACAGTAAACTAGCCTCTCCAGAAACAGTTTAGAATGGAGGCATTCTAAAGGACAGTGTGTGTGTGTGAACAGCTGGCTCTCCTGTGGGCAGCTCATCATACGATGCATTACAGGGCTCACCGTTCTGCAGCATTCTCCTTTCCGTTTGTTGAGAGCTGCTTGAGAGGCACAGGGTGCATAACAAGTACTCCACCTGTGTAGGGACAGATTTCAGAGGGACAAAATGCAATAATTCTCTCGTAGAATTTCATTCTATCTGTGCAAACGCCATCTTTCTATTCTTTCTGGAATTTTTTTTTTTAAATATTTGTCATGGGTCTTTGTTTGTGGTGCTATAACAAAATAACTCAGCCTAAGTGGCTTATAAATAACAGAAATTTATTGCTCATAGTTTTGAAAGCTGGACATCTGAGATCAGGGTGCCAGCATGATCAGTGAGAAACTTCTTCCAGCTTGCAGTCTTGCTTTGTCCTCACATGGCAGAAGGGACCTGTGAGTTCTGTGGCGCCTCTTTTACACTAATCCTATTTGTGACTTAAGCACCTCCCAAAGTCCCCACCTCCAAAGACATTGGGCATTAGGACTTCAACAGATGAATGTGGGGGGAGAAGCACAAACATTTAGACCATAACAGCATAATTACATCAAATTCTGCCCCCCAACTTCTCTCACTTTGGTTGTATCTGCCTTTCTGCTTACTGCAAACATAAATGATCAGGGGTGTGATATTATATAAATATCATAAAATGAAGTGCATTATTTTAGAAAATTATATCATATTTGTAAGGAATTAATTTGTTCTCACTAGACTGCAACTTTAGGAGGAGGTACCCAATAAAGATAATTCCTAGGTGACAAAACATAACATAGAGGCAATATTTATATCATGGGCTTCTACAATATGGAAAATTAAATATCACCCTCTAGACCAGCAGTTCTCAACCGGTGGGTCGCGACCTCTTTGGTGGTCGAACGACCCTTTCACAGGGGTCGCCTAAGACCATCCTGCATATCGGATATTTACATTATGATTCATAGCAGTAGCAACATTACAGTTATGAAGTAGCAACGAAAATAATTTTATGGTTGGGTCACAACATGAGGAACTGTATTCAAAGGGCCAGAAGGTTGAGAACCACTGCTCTAGTCCAATGACTTAGTATCTTAGAGAAACATTCATGCTGGTTACGCAAATCTACCTGAGGCATGCATATCAGACCCTATTGTCTAATAGCACGGTATTCACCCATCTGCTCAAGAAATATTACTGAGTGCCTTTCACTTGCAAATATTATAGTGGGCACTATATGTTCCTATTATTTGTTAGAAAACTTTTACTTATGAAAAATTAAATTATAATTTGTGATTGTGTCAATAAAGAATAAATTATAATTGTTTCACTCTTCCAAACGCCTCCATGTGCTAGAAATTTCAGTCAGTGCTCAGGGCCTTAGGGCCAATTATTAAGTAAATCATCCTTATTTGAATAAAAGAAGGATGAAAATGTTCCAGGTTGGACAGAAAACAGCTGTGCTGGGAAATGTGGGATGGCCCCGAGCGTCCTTTTTAACCTCCTTTTGCTGAACTCTCTGCATCACAAGCAGCTGGAAAGCTACATGCCTGGCTGTCCAAATCTCTTGCAGAGGGAGTTCTGAATGCCAATCAGGTGCACTCACGCGAGACTTGGGAGGCCCACGAGACTTGGGAGGCCCACGAGACTTGGGAGGCCCACGAGACTTGGGAGGCCCACGAGACTTGGGAGGCTGCCGAGACTTGGGAGGCCCACGAGACTTGGGAGGCCCACGAGACTTGGGAGGCTGACAGAACGTAAAGCGGAAGCCACCTCCTGCGTCAACTCCGTTTCCGGCTGGCGTCTGTCAAGGAGATGTTGGCTTCTCTGTAGCCGGTTCTCCTCCGCCAGCCATTAGCTTCATGGGCGCTAAGAGGCAGGTAGTAGTGGCGGCAAGTGAACAGCTTCCTGACCCTGAGGTCGGGTTTCCGTCAGCAAACCCCGCTCCTGTGGCCCGCCTGCCAGCCCCCCAGCAGCTCTGTGAGTAACCCGTCCTCCGAACCCCATCTGCTTTACGCGGGTGTCCGCTCCCAGCCACAGCACATTCACTTTGGGACGCGAAACACAGGGCATGCAGCCCTGGGTCTGCCGGGGCGGGAGCGTGAAGGGAGCAGCGCTCTCGCGCCTTGGGGACCTGTGGGGTCTGAGCCCCGGAGGCCGTGGACCTCGGCGGCGGCGTGGCTTCGCCTGGCCGAGTAGTGTCGCTGGTCCTTCAGGCCTGGGAGGGGACTGCGCGTGGTTCGTCCTTGCACCTGCGTGACGGGCAGGGTGCTTGGGGCGGGCGAGCCCTCCATCAGGACGATGCTGAATTACGTAGGAGCGCAGCTCCCCGACCTGCAAGGAGGCGAGTGGGCAGGCAGAGAGCCGTGGGGAGGCTTTGAAAGCTCCTCGATTCGTGTTTCTCTGAGAAACGGAGGAGGGCTGCAGCCTGGCCAAGCCCACGCGTCAGAAAGACGGTCGGAGTGACCGACTGCACAGTGGAGGCCATGGCAGAGGGGCGTAAGGAGTCGGGGCGGCGGGTCCAGCTTTGCACGTTTAAGCCCTGGAAGCTCAGGCCAGTGCAGCCCGCGCCTTTCCCTGTGGTGGATGGGGCTGCTTCACAGCCGAGCTTACTGATGGACGGAGTCACTGCTCCCTCAAAATGAAGGTGACGCTCTGATTTCTTACCCAAACGACATTGAGACTAAAAGGGGGCTCTGTGAACTATGTCAGGGCCCCTAGCAAAAGCCAGGGCAGTTCCAGCAAATCAGAACTTGGGGTCCCCTCACCCAGCCAGACATGGTTTGGGGTCTGCGTCTTACCTCCCTCTCACTTTCTTCAGCACATGTGTCAGATGCACAGAGGAACTCCTGCCCACTGGTAATGTCACAGTGTGGGGGACATGCCATCAACACAGAATCTTGCTGGTCAAAGTTTAAATAGAGCAATTTTATTAATACTGGAAGATACTTTTAAAAAGCAAGAATAAGGTTTCCGTGAGTGAACCAATTTACAAGTGAAAGGATTAATTCTTAATAAACATTAAATGAATAAAAATGGTGAACAAGTAAAGCTGCTCACTCCATCCACACCAAGTGATGTCACAGAAGTAAGAGGCAGTAAGGTATAACAATTAGGAGTTTGACTTTGGGGCCGGGGGGCGGATTAAGACTGCTTTGGTTCACATTCCAGCTCCTTTGTTTTTTCATCTCTCTAAGCCTCAGTTTCCCCACCTGGGAGATTAGGATAAAAATAAAGCCCACATCACAGGAGCACTTGAGGATCAAATGAAATAGTGCATGTTGAAATTGTTTGATGCAGTACCTAGCACTTAATAAAATTTCCATTGCCAGGAGGTATTATATACTAGGGGCCCGGCGCACAAAAATTTGTGCACTGGGGAGGTCCCTCAGCCCGACCTGTGCCCTCTCGCAGTCTGGGACCCCTCTGGGGATGTCCACCTGCTTGCGTGCCTGGTCAGCCTGGGTGAGGGGCTGATGGCTGTTTGCAGGCTGGCCAAGCTCCCCAGTGGGGTCCCTCACCCCCCTCCCCATTGTGGTGTGGCCAGCGTGGGTGACAGGCTGAGGGCTGTTTTCAGACTTTTAGGCTGCCCACAGCTCCCATTGACCCAACGTCCCAGCAAGGCTGGCTGGAAGCAGATTTCTGGGGTTTATTTATCTTCCATAATTGATACACTGTTCCTTTAAGCCGAGGCCTAGGCAGGTAATGCAGCCTTCTGTTGGCTTCAACTCTGAGGCTTCTGTAATTGAGGCAATGTTGCAAATATGTTGTTGCCTGGAGCCAAGAGAAGCCCAGGTACCCGGCAAACAGTTTTACTCCTGCGGCAATGGAAGCTGCCTATTTACTCAGCTCTGTGAGTGCCGGCCTCCATCTTGGCTGGGTTAATCTGCATACAGTCGCTCTGATTGGCTGGTGGGCGTGGCTTAGGCATCCCGAAAAAACAGTAAATTTCAATATTATGCTTTTATTAGATTAGATAGTTATGCAGTCTTTGAACCAAAATATCAAGTAAGATATTTTCAGGCAACAAAATGAAATTCTACCCTTATATTTATTTTTATGACTGTTACTATTTGGTAGTCATTTTTAGTAGCATGCTCATTCAAATTATATTACCCTGGTGCCAACACCATACGGTATTTGGAAATATCCTACCATATGACAAACTCACCTCTTCTGGAGTTATGTTAAGCACCATGCACATCTTCAAAACCTTCCTCATAAATGTAGCTCCTCTCCATGAAGTGTAATTATGGAATATAGCTAGGTTTTTGTGATTTGTGCTGAGGGAAAAACTAGCAAAGCCAAGGACTGTTCAACCTTACTAGAAACAGTGGGGAATAAAAGAGCTTTTCTACTATGCTTTGTAGTTTATGACACTATCTCTAGATAATTCTTTAGTTTTAGAGTGACATGAAAATCAATTAATTTTAATGGTGGATAACAGATTATGATACTTAATAGTTCATCTGATTTCATGAGGCAAAGCGAATCAGACAATGCAATATAAATCTAATAAGAGTTGTGAGAGCTCATTTGACTGAAACGCAAAAATAAATGAGCTTATCAGGAACTGGGTAAAACCGAAAGCATTCTATGCAAACTATATTTTGTTTATATACAGAATTAACTTAGAAGCCTTGTGGAACATAAAACAGATACTATTCTCCTTTAACTTGCTCTTAAACCTTGTTCATTAAACTTGCTATCTAAACTATGATGTGTCTGTTATTAAAGAACATAGCACAGAATGATACATGCATTTTCCTCTCCTGTTTTGTTTTTCTTTCTAAATATAAGTAGAATGGCTTAGAAATGTTGGTGTTAAAAACTTCTTCATGAAGGCTTATGAATAATTGAAATGATCAAGGACCAGGCTCTCACAATCTATTCCTCATGTGATATTAAAAATAGCCTAATAAATTACTCTAATAAATAATTTTTACCATTCTAAGTAAGCCCATTTTAACTCAGAAAGCCACTTTTTCTTAAGATTTAGCATAGCTGAGACTTGGGCTCATCACCACCCCCCTCCCCCAAATAATTCCGTTTACAGCCCAGTTTCCATTCCCCAATACAACAGAATGTATAAAGGCAGCTTCAGTGGAAAGTTTCTTTTGAAAATGCTGTTAAGTGGTTTCTTTAAAATAATTGCAGCTCTACAGTAAAGGAATCACGAGGTTACAGTTGCCTGGTTTCTATTGATTCTCCTAGTTAATAAAGAGTTAAACAGTGAAGTGTGGTCTTTTATTTTTATTTTTTATTTTTTTTAAAAAAGGCATTTTGAAGGTGCCAGAGAGGGAAGGCCTGGTCCTAAGTGGTCATGTGGCTACTGCCATTCATCTTGGTAGTGACTATCTGTCAAAAGTGGCAAGATTCCCTGTTAACAGCCCTGACCTGAGCAGTAATGAAGGGAGAGTGCACAGCAAAGTGTCCATTATCAGCAGGTCGGGAGCAGTAAATTGGAGCAGTTTGCTTCAATCTTGCTGCAAGTTGAAATGTAAGATAGGTGGGATCAGCGAGAGGCAATTTTATCCTATGATCATTTTTGTCAGATCACATCAGTGGCAACTTAGTTCGATGCATGATTTCAATTAACCAACTCTGGCCGTAATGCTTCCACTGCTGGAGAAGCTCTTTTCCAAGCCTGGTTCCTCGTTACTGATTTAAACTTACCTGAGCACACACAGGTGAGCGAAACTGCTGTGTTGGGAAAAAGGAAGAGACACCTGTGGAGGGCGACGGCTGACAACAAACGTCGCATGGGCCCACCAACCATCACTGTGTCCTCAGTGGCTCTGAATGCTACCTTGCTTATCTGCAAATTTCCTAACTCTTAAGTCTGTTTTAATGACCTTCAGCTTCAGGGTTTAAATATGTTGAGCTTGCATATTGTTTACTCTTTGATAAAGGAAGTAGCCTTTTAGGGAGGGTCAGTTCACAAAATTCTGTACTTGTGCTAAGTGAGAGAAGCTGACACAAGCACAAGAAAATGAGTGTGAAACTTTAATTCTTAGATCCTTGAGAATTATTTACTTGGTTCAGTGATTCTATACAACATAGGCATATGTACATAGGCAAGGCCACCTCTGCTCTCTGGGAGCTGTTAAGAGTAGGGAGTGCTATAAGAGGGAAACAAAGTCCTATAGAAATTTAGAGACTTTGGGTTAGGGAAATCAGGATAAATGTGAAAGAGATAAACGTTTAAACTGGATCTTAGTGAGTGTAGGATATCTCCGGGTAAGATTGATGAGTGGCTTTTATTAGTTTTCTATAGCTGCCTAACAAATTACCATAAACTTAGCTGCTTACATGATCACTTTATTACCTCACAGTTTCTGTGGGTCAGGAACTGGGTTAGCTGAGTCCTTTGCTCAGGATCTTAGGCTGAAATCAAGGTGTCAGCCAGGGCTGTGGTCACATCTGAAAGTCAGTTTCCTCACTTAAGTTCATGTAGCTCATTGGCAGAGTTCACTTCCTTGCAGCTGAAAGGCTAGGTTCCTGCTCTCTCACTGGCTGCAAGCAGGGGCCGTTCTCAGCTCCTAGAGGCCACTTGCTCTTCCCTGTCATACAGCTTCCTCCACAATATGAGCTTGCTCCTTCAACACTAGCAGGATTAATCTATCTGATTTTAAGAAGGACTCAGCCCCCTTTTGATAAACTCAAAGTCAACAGATTAGCGACCTAAGTAAGCCCAGGAGTGAAATCCCTTAATATTCATAGGTTTTACTCATGCTCCAAGGAAGGGGATGATACAAAGTAGTATACATATATACCAGAGAGGAGAACCCTGGGGACTACAAGGCATCGCACTGTAGGAAGAATAGCTTTTGAGAAAAAGGGTGGGCAGAAAACATTAGGGATATTTGTGAACTGGTAATGTGTCAGCGTTCTCATCCAAATGAAAAAATGAAAGTACTTGAGGAATATTGGCCTAGAAAGGGATTTTAGATTAAGTCTGTGTAGAATCTTAAGTTTCAGAGTACAAACTCACCAAAGAATTTTAAATGGTGACAACTACCAAAATAATTTTTAGGAAAAATGTATCTGGTGTGCAGGCTGGATTGAGAGAAAAGGGGCTGTTTAGTCTATGATGGACTCTTAAGGATTTCCTAGTGTTCACTGGCATAGCTCCAAATAGAACATAGTGACATTTATTATACACTAGACACCCTATGCATGAAATTCATGCACGGGGGGTAGAGGGGGTCTCTCAACCTGGCCTGCACCTTCTCCAATCTGGGACCCCTTAGGGGATGTCCAACTGCCTCTTGCAATCCAGGACTGCTGGCTCCTAACCGCCTGTCTGCCTGATCACTCCTAATTGCTCCCCTGCTGGCCTGATCGCCCCCAACCACCTCTGCCTCACCCCACACTCAGGACCCAGGATTCCCTCCTCCAGCTGGTCACAGGCACTCGGGACCCGGGCTTCCCTCTCTCTGGCTGGCCGCAAGCACCCTGGACCAGCCGCAGCTACAGGGGACCGTGGGCAGGCGGACGACTTTGCCTGGGCCGCAGCTGCAGGCACTCAGGACCGTGGAGCTTGCGGCTTGTCCAGGCCACAGGCACAGGTGCAGCTGCTGGCGCCTGGGAATTTGGGGTGGGTGGCTTGTCCCTTTCCTGGGCTGCAGCCTGGCTGGTCCCCATTCCTCTCTCTCAAGCTCATTTGTGCCTGGCTAGTCCCCATTCCTCTATCCCCAGTGTTGAATGTATAAGCTGTTAAGGCATGATGGCATGAGGGCATGATGACTATTTGCTTATTAGCTCTATATAGGATTTGTTGGGAGAATGAATGAATGTGGGCAGAACATACAGGGAACAATCATAGTCTGGATGAACAATATCAAGGGAGGAATTAGGGAGGCAGCAATGCAAATGGGCAAGAAAAGATGTACTGAAAAGTTATTGCGCAACTGTCAGCATTGGGCTTTACAAACAGATGTGGAATAGGAAGAAAAGAGAAATCAAAAGTGATGTCGATTTATATTGTAGGTCCCTGGGAAACCAGAAAATAATGAAAAAGAATAATTCGTTATTTCGCCTTATGCAGAGAAAATCAATTGTTTGGCTAAATATTTTACTTTTTAGGCAGATTTTTGGTGTTTTATGGACAGACCCAAATTATATTCATTAACAGTATGTGTTTTCCCACTAGCCTGTAGTTATTTATTTATTTATTTTTTCAGTTTTATTGAGCCATATATAAATTGACATATAGCACTGTTAGTTTAAGACACGCAGCATAATGATTTGACTTAGATATATTGTGTAATGATTGCAATAGGTTTAGTTAACCTCTATTATCTCATATAAATATAAAAAAAGGGAACAGGTTTTTTCTTTGTGATGAGAATTCTTAGGATTTACTCTCTCAGCTTTCAAATGTACCATATAGCAGTGTTAACTATAATCCTTATGTTGCACATTACACCCCTAGCACTTATTTATCTTGTAACTAGAAGTTTGTACCTTTGACCATCTTCATCCAGAGTTTCCCCAACTCATCCCCCTGTCATTGGTAACCAGAAATCTGATTTCTTTTTCTGTGAATTTGGGTGGGGTTTTTTTTAGATTCCACATGTAAGTGAGATCATACACAGTATTTGTCTTTCTTTGTCTGATTTACTTCACTTAGCATAATGCCCTCCCAGTTTATCCATGTTGTTGCACTGGCAGGATTTTTCTATTTTTGTTACAGCTGAATAATCTTCCATATATATCTACATACATAACACATTTTTATCCATTTATCCATCTGTGGACACTTAGTTTGTTTCCATGTCTTGGTTATTGTAAATAATGCTGCATTGAATGTGGGGGTGCAGATATCTCTTTGATGGAGTGTTTCTGTTTTCATTTCTTTGGATGTATTCCCAGAAGTGGAATTCCTGGGAAAACATGGTAATTCTATTTTTAATTTTTTGAGGAACCTTCATACAGTTTTCCACAGTGGCTATCCAATTCACAATCCCACCCACAGTGCACAAAGGCAGGTTATTTATTTATTTATTTATTTTTGCCAGTATTTGTTATCTTGTCTTTTTTATGATGGCCATTCTAACAAGTGTGGGGTGATATCATGGTTTGATTTTTATTTCCCTAATGATTAGTGATGTTGAACACCTTTTCCTGTACCTTATTATTCAAAAATACATCTTCTTTTCACTTTGTTAATCATTTCTTTTGTTGTAGAAGCTTTTTAGTTTGACAGTGTCCCACTTATTTTTAACTTTGTTGCTTGTGGTTTAGGTTTGATATCCAAAAATATCATTGCCAAGAAGCATTGTTTTTTTCAATTTTCTTCCAGGAGTTTTATGATTTCTAGTCTTACATTCAAGACTTTAGGTTAATTTTGAGTTAATTTTTATTAGTGGCTTACGATAGTCTAGTTTCATTATTTAACATGGGAATATCCAATTATCTGAGCAGTTTTTATTAAACAAACTGTCTTTTCTCCATTGAGTATTCTTAGATCTTTGTCAAATATTTTAAGTCTTTGATTTAAAATACAGTATGCACAGATGTAGATAGGTAGCTAGCTAGCTAGATAGATAGATAAATGATGCTTATCAGCGCCATTTATATATTTAAAATCCATAATATATTTAAGTAATTTGGAAAAAATAAGTAACAACCAAGATTATTTTTTTAATATATTTTACTGATTTTTTACAGAGAGGGATAGAGAGCCAGAAACATCGATGAGAGAGAAACATCGATCAGCTGCCTCCTGCACACCTCCCACTGGGGATGTGCCCATAACCGAGGCACATGGCCTTGACCGGAATCGAACCTGGGACTTTTTTTTAGTCCGCAGGCCGATGCTCTGTCCACTGAGCCAAACTGGTCAGGGCGACAACCAAGATTATTAAAGAAATATAAGATAGATGGCTCTCATCAGAAAAGATGAAAGTACTTGAGCCATTGAGTCATAACCTTAGCGTGGAAAGTACCATAAGTGGCATCCACCCAACCTTTTAACCAGTGAGCACTCTCCCAACACCCTCAGTGTATGATCATTCTATCTTTGCTTGGATAGTCCCAGAGACTGAGAAGTCACTAGGTTTGGGGCAGCCCATTTAATTTTTGACCAGCTCTAATTGTAAGTCTTTCCCCGTATATCAAAGTATGCCTTCTTATGGCTTGTCCCCACTGTTCACAGCCTGGTCTGTAGAGCAATGCCCAGTAGACCTAATGTTCCTCCAATGACAGCACTTCAGACCAAGGAAAGTGCCATTTTTTTTGTAAGGAATGCGTTTCTGAGGATCTTGCATATTTAAAATCCACGAAAACTAAGACTAATTCTGACAAGGGCTGGTACTTGTTTACTGGCTAAAAGTGGTACTTCTGTGTGGCAATAAGGAGGTACAATTCACTAGTCTTCTAGCTTTGAACTTATATAATTCTTGATTAATTTTTAATTATGGAGAGTTGCCTTTAGAGAATAAGAAGAGCTACTTCAAATATCTTTAAAAGGGGAGAGCAACGGTACTGAAAGAAAACTCCATGGCATCTCTTCCCAAACCCCCTCAGCATATGGGAAGAGTTAGAGGTATCCCATTAGTCTATCAAAGGAGTCCTTGACATCATTATTCATTATAGAGATCTGTAAGAACAGGAAAATTGACTCTTTGAGGGATTCAAGGATTCGCATATGCAGAGGCTGATCAGTGGACCAGATGACCTGAATGTTGTGGCATTCTTACTGTTGCTCCTCAATCCCAAGTCTCCTAACTAAAACATTGTGAATACACTTAATTATTTCCAATAGTGTGTATAAGACATATATAAATTTAAAATATACATTGGCAAGTGTGAGTACCATTGCATAGTTCAGTATATTTATGTGTACACGTAATATCTAATAATAATAAATATCCCAAAGCCATTTATTTGCTTTGTTTAAGCCTTCAACTTCACATAGGGCCAACCTCAGTGGAGCCAATCTCTACCACTGCTTGACAAAGTAACTTTAATCTACATATTGCTTTAAAATATGTCACTTGTACTCTAAACCAGTTTTGCTCTGTGGATAGAGAGTTGGCCTGCAGACTGAAGGGTCCCAGGTTCGATTCCGGTTAAGGGCATGTACCTTGGTTGCAGGCACATTCCCAGTAGGGGGTGTGCAGGAGGCAGCTGATCGATGTTTCTAACTTTTAAAAATATATATATATTATTGATTTTTTTACAGAGAGGACGAGAGAGAGATAAAGAGTTAGAAACATCGATGAGAGAGAAACATCGATCAGCTGCTTCCTGCACACTCCCAACCGGGGATGTGCCCGCAAACAAGGTACATGCCCTTGACCGGAATCGAACCTGGGACCCTTGAGTCTGCAGGGGGACGGTTTATGCACTGAGCTAAACCAGTCAGGGCCAATGTTTCTAACTTTCTATCCCTCTCCCTTTCTCTCTGTAAAAAATCAATAATATATATTTTTTTAAAAAGATTCCTCGTTTAAAAAATAAAATATGTCACTTGTAGTGTTGATATTTTTGTGTGTACTTTATGTAACATTCTATATTCTTTCTCATGGAACACTTGAGCCAAGGGAGAAATAGCAGAAACAAAAAGAAAAAACATTGCTTAATACTTCAAATAAAGTCTTCTAGTGGTATTCTTTTTAAAAATGTGTGTTCAGATACACTTTTTAACTAACTTACTGACTCCTTGCAGGAAAGCGGTAGTTCACCATGCCACCTGTACTCCCAGTCTTCTTTAATACCCCTCTGTGTGGCATTTCCAAACTCTTGAATCTAGTAAGCAATAGGATGGCAGCTGACTCGCTATGACCTTGGAGGAAGAATGGCTTTGGGATTGGAAGAACCTCTGGTTGCTAAGGGAAGGTCACATGCCCAGTGATTGACCAGGGGTTGAGACAGAGCTTACCAGTTCACCCAACTTGTAGAAGCAGCAGCTTTGCTCAGGACCCACGGGTCCTGTGGAGGCACAGAGAGGAAAAGGCTGTGAGATGACGCACTAGATTCCTATCCCAGAGACAAATATGAACTAATGCATTCATTCCTGTCCTCACCAGCTCCTGGGCCCACAGGACTAACCTCTGAGAGCAACTGGTTTGTAAATATTTGAATCAGCTTACAGGCTTGCTAGATAGACTTTCAGGGTTGCTTGGCCTGAAGAAGGAAGAGGTTCATGTTTTGTGCCTTGGGCTAGATCATAGTAGTAAAACAATAATTATTAACAAACTTAAACCTGCAAATTCTCAAGCTCAGGATATAATTCCAACAATAGGATTCAGCATAGAGAAATTCAAATCAGCCAGTTTGTCTTTTACAATGTTTGACATGGCAAGTCAAGGAAGATACAGAAATCTCTGGGAATACATTTGAAACATTTTACAATAAAAGTTATAAAACACAACCCTGGCTGAGTGGCTCAGTTGGAACATCATTCCATACACCAAAAAGTTGCAGTTCGATCCCCAGGAAGGGTATGTATGGGAGACAACTGATCCATGTTTCTAGAGACACTCCAACTGAGTAGTGCAGTGGCATGGTTAGGGACTGGAGCAAGATTAGAGCTACCTGACAAGTAAGTGGTATGTGAATCTCTTTGTGTAGAAAATGTTGGTAGCAAAAGAAAAATACCAGAGACCTGGGAGAGCTTTAGAGTGCTGTGGGTTTTCATAATTTGATAAAGAAGAGGACATGTTTGAATGCTGATGGAAAGAGTCCTTCAATAAAGGAAAGATGGGAAGCAGTGTGAGACAGAGATAATGAGAGTAGGAGAGTAACCAGTGGTGAGAGGTTTCTGAGAAAGGGAAGACTCATTGGTCTTTGAAAATAAGAGGACCAGAGGTTGAAAACGGGTGGGTTTTACATGGTTATGGGAAGGTGAAGGAGTTCTTTTGGATGATGTACAATTTTGCAGATAGAAACTTGATACCCCCAGTCTTTTAACCAAATACACAGGTTGAGGACATACTTCCGCCTTCAACACACACACACCCCAACATATTTAAGGTCATAAAGAAGAAGATAGAGGGGAAATAACTATTTCATGAGGAGCGAATAATGACAATGACAATAAGAATAGCTATGACTGCATCAGGACTGAATTCTGTTCCTTAAAATCCATGCTAAAGACTCAAAAGTTTTGGCCTAAAATTAGTTGCAAATAAGGCTTTGAAAGTCAACCAAAGAATTCAGGTTATTGAGTTCCTGTCCTGAGATAGGACTAGAGTGAGATGAGCTGTATAGTTAATGTGAAAAGTAAAACTTTAATTTCTGTTTTCTTTGCATTCTTTGAAATGATGTGTAAATCAGAACCAACTGAATTAAACAGGTGATACACAGCAGTTGAATACAGTGATTAATGATACCTACTCAGTAATTTATGGGAAAATCCTATTGAGCTTGGATATTATCATGACCGTTTTTACCACACACTATAGTTTTATACCTGTGTAAGATGTCACCTTAAAAATATACATTGTCTGTTTTTCTCCACATTATAAACTTTAGTAGACAGATACTTTTGACCAGTCCTGGTAAGAGGCAGTATGTATCATCTTGTTGTGCTTTTATGGGTTTTCTTACAGTATCATGATATTTTACAGTACCATGATGGAAAGGGGAAATGGATTGAAAGTGTGTAAAATAGAGAAATTTACATACTCTTTATATAGACTCATTCTTATAGCTTACCCAATTCAAAATTCAGAGACTATGTATATGTGTGTGTGTGTGTGTCTTGAGTTATATATATAAAAAAGATCTCAGTGAGATTGTATAATTTAAAATAACTGAAAATAGTTTATAACTGCTTCTTATTTCTGTACTGATTTTTAAAAATCCTAGTTTTTCATATTTGCTTTATGAAAGGACTCAGATTTCATAATATACAAAGAAGTTTATGTGATATATAGAGCAGAGCCATAAACCATATTTTATGCATAACAGAGATTAAATGCACAGTTGGTATATTTCACTAAAATGGAAACCATGTCAAAAGGCTTACACTTTGATAAGTTTCCTTTTGGGGGCATTTCTAAATTATTTAAGTTGAAGAATAAAATGACTTGTTTGTGAATTTACATGCTCTTTTTAATCATCCTTAGGTAATACTGATATGGCAAAGATGCTAAATTACATGCAGCAGTGGGAATCTACTGTGTAAAAGCCCAGAATAGTTTTTTTATATGAGTCTATGAGGAATATTCTGTTCAAGGACTGGAGACATAAGAAAATTACCTAACTCCTGAACCACACATTAAGAGTGTAGTCAGCTGTTGTAAATGCGTATCCAACAACAAACCATTATGTATCTTCAGCTTAATTATATGTGCTTATTGCACACCTGTACTGGAGAGTAAAGGCTGCTATTTGCATTACTTGTGTTTTTTTTTTCTTCTATCAAAACAG
The DNA here is from genome assembly GCA_004026665.1 of Murina feae. Lineage (NCBI taxonomy): Eukaryota > Metazoa > Chordata > Mammalia > Chiroptera > Vespertilionidae > Murina > Murina feae. The sequence continues at coordinate 62,144 of PVJC01002095.1, read as the reverse complement.
CGTTAGCATTATGGAACTTCTCAAGGTTATATATGATTTTCCTGGCTTGAGTGTGTGAGTCCCTTTATTTTGTGCACAACCCAAATAAGATTAGGGGAACAAATTAGGAAATAATTTTAATCATGATAGCAAAGGATTTCTAAATTTAAAAATGTGAATTTATAGACATGGACAAACATCAGCAAAATTACAAAGCTTTTGTAAATCAACCTGACATTTAGGAAGAGTAAAAAGTTAGATGAAATCAGCATTTAATTTTCCCCCTAGAGTTCTATCTTAAAGGGTATTAATTATTATGATGATGATAGTGTTATTTACAGAGAACTTCAGAATAGGAAAAAATGTTAAGCTACCAAATGATTTATGATTTACAGTTTTTACAAGACACATTAAGTAAACAAAATTGTCCTGTATGTTTAAAAGCATCTAACTAAAAGGAAGTATCAAAACATTTCTTACGTGCAAAGTACTTTTTAAAAGTAAAAATATATATGTATGGGAAATAACTGCAAAAGATTTTAAGAATTTTATGGAGTAGTTCATTCATATATATTACCAAAACTTGTTATTTTTACAAATCAGATTCCCCGGTGATTTTGATAAATACTTACTTTAAAAGCATCTAAGAATCATTAATCAGTCATTTAACTTCACCGCTGTCTATACAAAACCTTTCCCTCTTTTCCCTTTACTACTGTGTTCCTTGCCAAGGGGAAAACTTGAGTTTGTAGTAAGAAACATAACACATGTCCTGATTCACATAATCCTATTATCGTAATGAAAATAATACCATTTCAGAGGAATAAGCAACAAATGGTGTCCAATGTGAAGAGAAATTAAAATTCTATTTGGTATTCCCACAGGGTCTAGTACCAATCTTATAGCTGAAGTTTGATAGTTTCTCAGGAAGACAAACGCTTAGTAAATTAAGGGGTTTGGATTCATGAAAAATATGACTAAATAATAGTATTGATTTATAGAAAACACAAGAAAGGAGCAGGTGGTGGTTTGGCAAAAATATATAGTCATTTTAGTAGATGTCTTCTAATATGAAACATGAATTGTATTTCTTATAACCACAGAAAATGTACATCTAGTAACACCAACAAGTTTCTAGAAATATAAGTAATGCTCTAGTAATATTTTTCTTAGAATAAAATTTAGAGCCAAATATAAAGATAAGCAAAAATTTTCCAACCCTTGCTTACAATGTCATATTTTAAAGGTTCTATAACTTTCATTCACAAAAATCAGAGACACTAAAATAAATACGGTCACTTTTTAATATTACAATATATTTCTAAACCAATTTTGCCTCATTTTCTTGATATTTAGATAGATATTATTTTTTAATTCATTTTATTTAGAAATACTTATTTTTATTAAACTATAGCAGCAACATTTTTCTTAAGAATTGCTTTTAGAGTGAAGCCATCTGCGATGAATAGAACAAGGAAGTAATTTTTTTTTTTTTTAGAATTTAGATTATCTCCACAATGTCTATTACATATTTTTGCAACTCAGCAAATTATTTCATTCTCTTCCCCTAGTATGGAAATTTAATCTAGGTATTTATTTCACTTTCGGTAACCTATTTGAAGAAAGACTAACTACCCTTCAGTATACAGTATTACATTATGCATTCAAAACTGATACTATAAATTATGCAATCTAACAAAAAATTATTAATGGTTGGGGGTGGGAGGATACTTCCATGAAACCTCCACTACTAGCAATAGAAGGAATTTTCTTTCTTGCCCATCAGTAAAAAGACAGGAACCCAGAGTTTCTGTGTTTAAGCAGGTTCATTGCATTCACTCTGTTTCACATATCGCTATTTATAAAGACAAACAACAATAAGGGTTCAAAACAAACTTCAAGTCTAAATCAGAGATCACCTTTAAACATCAGTAAACAGATACTGTCCATTTTAATATGCAATTCATGACAGCAGATTAAGGAGAAAATTGTCATTTTACTATATTGGTGACAGAATTGGCCAGGTCTTTTACTCTGCTGTTGTTACTAGTGTTGCCCAATGGAATATTTTTAATGATTAAAATCATTGAATGTAGGCTTTAAAGCCTTTTTGGCCATTTTAATATCATCTGAATTAGAGAAGGGGTTCTGCAGACCCTGGAGTATATCCTTCTGAAATTCTGTGTGGCAGGAAATGGCTAGACGCAGGGTTAGAATAAGTGAAAACCCAGGCCCGGACCATTCAGAGGCATCCCAGGCCAAGATCAATCTCAAATGAGGGTGGAAAGCATGAACCCATGGGCCATATCTATATTGTAAAAACCCAGTGGCCCTAATGCTGTAGACCAGTGCAGGTGGGTGATTTATGCGCTGGGCTTCTTGTAGCCATATATTTGTGTTTACCCCCCCCCCCCACCACCACCACCAGCACTCACTTCAGCACTTTCCAACACCAGGAGTCTAGGTTCAAGGAGCTGGTTAAGTTTTTGCAGAAATGATTCACCAGACAGGATTATATCTGCTCCAAAGGACATGGAGTCCAGGCTGGTAGAAAAGATGGATCAGATCACAGGAAGGAGCTGGAGAAGCAAAGCCATTAAGGAGACTTCACTGAGAGCACAGGTCCTTCCACCCCTTATTCCATGCTCCTTCGTCATGACAATTGTCATAATAGAGCATTTCACATCAAGCACTGTAAGTCTGGGGGGCAGATGTTGAATTTGCAGAAGTCTGTTTTATAGAAAGTTTTCATTTCTAAAAATATTTAGTGTAAAAGTTACAGAAAAAAGTAATATGGGAATTCAGTGTGGATTAAGACAAATCTTACTATAATTTCTTGGGTTTGTGCTCAGAACAAATATACTATGTCCCAGAGTCTCTGAAAAACACACAACCAGATTTTATGTAAAAGCATCCTGCCTAGAAAAAAGCCTAGCCTGTTCATACCCTATTTTTCAAATAGACTATCCCAATTCTATTAAAATTATAAAGTAACTCACATTGGTTTTGCTTTATTTTTATGTGTACAACAGTATTTCTTATACTAAGAATGAAATCTCATTTACTCTAAGATACTCTTATCTGCATTTTATCCTTAAATTATTAATTTATTAAAATTAATAAATCATTAATACATAAAGATAATATTCTAAGGACTCCCAAATCTGCTCAAAGCCCATTCTGTTTCCCAGATTTGATTTAATGTTGGGTCTTGCCACTGTGTGATAAAGGAAAAAAATTTGTTCTCTTTTGTTCTGATTATTTAATATTTTTGGTGTGGGGTGGGGAATTTCAGGTAGGGTCCTTGTATCATTAATGAAAATAAACTGCTTCAGTTTTCCATAATGCTACTGGTAATGAATGAGATAAATCATTATACACTGGATTACACCGTGTGCAATATGGGGGGTTGAATTGTGTCCCCCAATAAGATATGTTCAAGTCCTAATCCCAGGTACCTGTGAATGTGACCTTAATTATAAATAGGGTCTTTACAGATGTAATCCAGTCAAGATGAAGCCATGCGGGATTGGGATAGGTTCTCAATCTAATGACTGGTGTCTTTATAAGAGAAAGGAGAGGGATCCCTGGTCGGGTGGCTCAGTTGGCTGGAGCATCTTCCTGTACACCAAAAGGTTTGCGAGTTCCATTTCCGGTCAGGGCACATACCTAGGTTGCAGGTTCAATCCCTGGTCAGGACATGCTTCTATCTCACATCAATTTCTCTTTCTCTCTCTCTCTCTCTCTCTCTCTCTCTCTCTCTCTCTCTCTCTCTCTCTCTCCTCCCTTCCCTCCTCTCCTCCCTCCCCCCTCCCTACCTCTCTCTCTAAAATAAAACAAACAAAAACCCTATCCTTGGGTGAGGATTAAAAAAAAAAGAAAGGCAAGGGAAACTTGGATGCAGATGCACAGAAGACACACACTGGGAAGAAGGCCAGGGGACAGTGAAGGCATAAAGTGGAGGATAGTTATCAACCAAGGAACACCAAGCATTGCTGGCAACCACCAGAAGCTAGGAGGAAGAGTCTCTTTTTAGAGCTTCCGGAAGGAACCAGTCCTATTGACACCTTAATTTTGGACTTCTGACCTCCCAAAGTATAAGAGAATGAATTTCTTTTGTTTTGAGCCACCCAGGAAATGAATATATATAGTATGTGTAAATTTGTAAAGTGCACATACTTCAGATCATTTTCTAGCATAAAAAGAATCAACATAACCCGGGACTTATGCCTCCAGAAAACCCACGTGGGTATCTGGAGAATTCTTTTTGATTATCAAAACTCTAAAGACATTGACTTACCTTTTCTTATAATATGTTTTTATTTGTTCCCATCATTGTCTAAAATTGCTAACAGCTTGAAAGAAAATAATTATGGTGAAAATTGGGAGCCAGAATTTTTTGTTGTGGAATTTGAGTTTTCAAATTTCCTCAGGATAGAGGCTGTGACAATTCTAGCTACAGTTTCTTCCAATTTAATTTCCATTATGATGTGATCTGGTTTTTCTATCAAAAATGTGTATGTAACTCATTGAATAATATGGTTGTATTAGAAATTATAAAGATACATTCATTCATAGGAAAAAATCTGGCAGTATATATTCCAAAATGCTAATTAAATTGGGAGTTTTCAATTTTCTTTTTTGTTGTACAAATTTCCTGCTTTTTCTACAATGAGTATAAATGTCTTATGAAATAAAAGAAGCTAATTAATAGGGACTTTGCTTAATGCAATCATGAAATTTGTATTTATCCTAAGTCAAATATTTCCCTGACCTTATCATTATGCCAGGATAAAATAAGGCAAGAGACCCAAGTCGCCTTGGCTTAGAAAAAATTTTTTCCTATAAACACACACACACACATACACACACAGCCAACTAATAGAAGAGTGTTAGCTTTATCAGCAGTAGGATGTAAAGGAGACATAAATCATGGATGTAGCTGACATTTAACCAATTTAGATTCCTTTCACACAACTTTCAATTTCAAGTGTGTCCTTTGATTCTCCATTTAGAGAAAACAATCCTGTTTGCTGATCAGAGGACATCTACCCAAGGCTGCCCCATCCCACAGTTCCAGAAGCCTGTGCGGTCCCAGCAGAGTCAGAGGTGAATATGCAGCACAAAGCCAACCCAGGGGGCCATATGACAGCCCTGAGACAAACCCTATTTCCCAGACACACGTAGTCCTGCCCATTAAAATATGTAAGAATGTCCTGTTGTTTTATGGCACTCCCAGCTTTTAAAAACCAGTATTTCTAGGCTCCCTGTTAATATTAGGACAAAGAAAAAAAATTTAAATGAAATGGCCTACAAAGCCCTAACACTATCCAGACCTACCTCGCCAGCCACATTTCTCCTATGTGCACATAATCCCCACACCCCATGCCTCTTTCAATTCCTCAAATGTTCCACGATCCTTCCTGTCACATTTGCATATACTGTTCCACCTGCCAGGAATTCTCTTCCTCCCCAGTTCTTTACCCAAATGATCCAACTCTTAGTTCAGATTTCATCTGGGTCTGTGTTTTCTTCCAACTTAACTTTCCTTACCATCCAGACTATGTCAACCACTCATATCTACTCTCACAACACAATATTCCTCTCTGTTCTAGCACTGATCAAGGATGGAATTTTGCATTTATTTGTATGATTACTTTATTAATGCCTACTGCATCCTCTAGAATGTCAGCTCTCTGAGAGCAGAGAAAAACCTTTTTTTTCTCACCATGGAACTCCCTGCACTTAGACAGTGTCTGGCGTATAGCTGGTTTCTAAATAAATACTTATTGAATGGGTATTTGGAAATACAAACTTTAAAAATTCTTCCAAGTTCTCTGTTCTTGAGAACGTTCCTCTCCAAGTCCAGGCAGAAGACATGAAACTGCATTCACAAAGTTCACAGATAGGAGAACTTTGAAAGCAGTGGAGTCCTGTGGCCATCCACATACCAGTGCTTAACCATGGTGAGCATTATCCTACCTTTTGAAGTATCCTACTGGCTGTTCTCTCTCATGTATCCTGTTCCCAGTGTGAAATTTTCACCATTTCTCCTTTATATGAACACGGTAGATTCAATTAGCCATGCCACTTAGTAATATCATGAGGCCAAGAAACGGAGACTAGTTCGAGGGTTTTATCCTCTCCTTGTGCCTTATCCATTGCAAAGCCACGTGTTCCCAAAACCTTTACTATGCCTGGAAGTGGGGTTCTGCAACCGTGTGAACAGTAGCAGGCATCAGTGCCAATGCAGGACCTTTGACCTTCATGCTGAGTCCCAAAGCCAAGCCCCTGTCGTCACCACTGGATAATCATTCCAAAGGAAAGAAACATTTTCTCTCTTTTTTTGTCTAACTTAAGGCAGGAATAAAGCCCATGGTGACAGCCAAGCACAGTGTTCTTATGCTTCACTCAAAGTGTATGAACAGTGTCTGCCTATTCTCTTATAGACACATAAAAAGCAAAATATGTGATTTCAGGGAGAAGAGGAGTAAACATTACCAGGGCATTTAGTGATGTCACATATTCTCTCTTCTTGCAAACAGATCCTATCATGGAAAAGGCCTTGGGATACCCTGCTTGATATTATTTACAGTCTGTTTATTTTATGCACTTACTTTGAGAAGGAAAAGTCACTCTAGGGTAGTGTCAGGGTCCCAGGTCACATGTGGGCTGTTCTCCTAAGGTCTCCCATAGAATAGAGCCAACTAACTTCACTTTCAGCCATGCTGCTGCTTTTCAATTTTGTTCTCATTTTAATTCAGCCCACTCTGTGGGTCATTATAGTCTCACTAGAGGCCTGGTGCACAAAATTCGTGCATGGAGTGGGAGTGGGGGGTGGGAGTGGTGTCCCCCAACCCAACCTGCACCCTTTCCAATCTGGGACATCCATTTCACAATCCAGGACTGCTGGCTTCTAACCTCCCGCCTGCCGATTGCCCCTAACTACTCCCCTGCCAGCCTGATCAACGCCTAAGTGCACCTGTGCCAGCCTGATTGCCCCTAAATGCCCTCCCCCTGCCAGCCTTGTACCCCCCAACTATCCCCCTATGCCAACCTGGTCCCCCTCAACTATCCCCCTCTGCCAGCCTGGTTCCCCCCAACTGTTCTCCCCTGCAGGCCTGGGTCCCCCCCCCAACTGCCCTCCCTTGCTGGCCATCTTGTGGCGGCCATCTTTGACCATATGAGGGCAGCCATCTTGTGATGGTCAATTTGCATATTACTCTTTTATTAGATAGGATTCCCTGAAGGTCACTCACTGCTACCCTCTCCAAAGCCAGCTCTGCACACAACAGTGAAGAGGAAGACATTTGTCAACATATTTCTTCTCCAGTTACTCCCCACCTCAGCTACTTAATTCCTTCCTACCAAACTTGTGGCTTCAGAGAAAATAACTCTAGTGCACAGGTTTTATGGTGGCATTTTTGGCATTTGAGTAGAAGTGTTTAGGGTGTAAAGGACCAAAGGCCTTTTTTTCTTACACTTTTGAAATATACTTGCAAAGGCAATGCCCACCTGGTCTACCTATAAAGCTTAGCCCTTCTCATACCTCTTCCTGGTAATAACCTTCACAAGAAAATTATGATGATAGAGAACCTCCTACATATGTTTTAGAAATGAATTGGGAAGCACTTAACTCACTGGTCTTGCAAGATCTTGGGATTTAGCCCTCCCTGTTTAAAGGGGATACTCTGTGTTTGGAAGTATGATCAGGTGGCAGTCTGCAAAATTGTAGCCCTCAAGCGAGAGAATCCAAAGAGACGAGTTTATTATTCACTAAATTGACTCCACATCTTCCTATCTCGGGTAGTGACAGAGGAATAGCCAGTATTTTTTGTACTAAAATGCTCATGTTTAACAAAGCCCTTCATTGAAGATTTCTCTATCACTGATGCAGAAAACATGATCTTTACTTTATGGAAAATGGCAAAACACCAGCAAATCAATGTTTGAGTTGAGGGGTTGCTGCCAGTGCCCCAAACACTTTCCTAGCAACGGTGTGCTTTTGCCAGCAAGGTTATGGAGAATTTATTATAAATGTCAGAAGGAAGTGTCTGTACGTATACACAGACATGCGTATGTATGCATGGAGAATAAGATACAGGCACACATGTGCCTCTCTTCACCTTTTTTTTTTTAAGCAGACATTTTGTTTGTTTATTTTTTCAATCCTCACCATTGATTCCATTGATTTTTAAAGAGAGTGGAAGAGAGAGGGAAAGACAGAGAGAAATAATCGATGTGAGAGAAACATATCCATTGGTTGCCTCCTGCAAGAGCCCTGACCAAGTCATAGCCGGTTTGACTCGGTGGATAGAGCATCAGCCTAAGGACTGAAAGGTCCCGGGTTCAATTCCGGTCAAGGGCATGTACCTTGGTTGCGGGCACATCCCCAGTAGAAGGTGTGCCATATCCACCTTCAGCTGCCTCATGCACACCTGATCGATGTTTCTCTCTTATCGATGTTTCTAACTCTAGCCCTCTCCCTTCCTCTCTGTAAAAAATCAATAAAATATATATTTTTTTAAAAAAAGAGCCCTGAACAGGGCCTGGGACGGGAAGGAGCCTGCAACCAAGGTACATGTCCTTGACTGGAATTGAAGCTGGGACCCTTTGATCCGCTGACCAATGCTCTATCCATTGAGCCAAACAGGCTAGGGTTCTTTTTACTTTTTGATACTCTGTACTAATTATGGCTAAGAAAATAATGATAATTGATATCACACAGAATATATACATGCATTTCAAGCAACTTAGGCCAGTTCCCCTACTAAGCATTTACACTGAACTGGATGACGGATTTCTTTTTATTTCCTTCTTCATTCTACTGATCTTCATGAGGAACTCTGCACCTTCCCACTCTTCTTTGCCTGTCTTTTAACAGAATTGTCCTGCACTGAGTTATGTTGAGAATTATGCAAAGATAAATTGGTAGAATATTAAAGGAAAGAAAGCAAGGAAGAGAAAATGTAGAAATCAGATAGTTAGACCCTTAATCAAGTTGGATTTACTTAATTCACATGAACGAAGCACCTCTTCAGCAAGTGATACATTTCCAAACATGCTTTGGACACATCTCAAAATGGTGGTTATTTACAGAGTGGCCACAATGTGATAGGCAGTATTAAATGCTGTACATGAATTAGTTCAATTAATCCTCCCACCAGTCCTCTAAGGCAGTCGTCACCAACCTTTTGGACCTCACGGACCACCAGTGGTCCATAGACCACCGGTTGGCAACCACTGCTCTAAGGTATCACTGTTATTGTCCCCTTTTCACAGCTGCAAACTCTGAGGTTCAGAGGAGTTAAGTTGTTTATTCAAGATCAAACAGCTAATAGGTGATGAGCAGATTCAAGATACAAACTTTATAGTATGGTCTAGAGCCTGAGCACTTAATTAGTACGTCTCCATGCCTTTTATTTCTGGTTTTGGAGTTCCCAATTATTTTATAGGTTTTAATCACCTATCACATACAGGTAATATAGAGAGAACAATGTAAGACCTACATGTACTAGTACAGAAAGCTCTGAAGACAAGTGAATGTTCTACAGTTATATAGGCAAAACCTGATGTTCTGAAATGTGAACCTTTGTTCTCACCTCCTTTATAAACTTCCTTTTACCATGGGATCACAAAATGGGTCCTCCAGAACTCCATTTCAATCCCTTGTCCCTCAAAGCAGACAAAATGTAATCATTCCACAAATATGAATATTGTTCTGCTATAAATTACTTTCAGAAGTAGAGGTAGTTTTAAAAATCACAGCTCCTAAATAGTACCAAGTTTGTACCAGAAAACAATTTGACCAGCCTTGTTACCGCAAATTTATTCTGAAGTCTACAAATACTGCATATGGGCATCAAAGAAAGAATCATTCACTGAGTTGATTTTGCTATCACATGGTCTATTAAATTCCCCTGACACTTGTTGAACTTAAATAAACAATCCAGAGTGGGAGAAATTAGCCATCCTGGATGGTATTTGTTTGATCAGCCTGTGAGAAATGAAATATCTCAGTCAAACCTACATGTTTAAGGGGACAGTTCAATTGACTGACACAGATTTTCTGAGCTAGCTTGCACCCATAAGTGGTGCTGACTTACAAAATGACTATTGATCATATAGATAAGTTTTCATCTAGTCACAGCCTGGAGAAACAATGAAAAAATTATCTGTTTATAAGTGATGGCCAGGTAAGGTTACGACTGAGAACCAGATGTTTGAGGGTCCTTGCTTGTTGGAACACTCTTTCACCATCTAGGATTTTTAAAGATTCTGCTTTGATTGTGGAAATCACGTTCCCCTATTCAAATACAGACATGAAAAAGGGAGATCAGAGGCCTCTTTAGAAAGTTAGGTTCAGAATGCTTCATCAAAATCCATTTTGTGTTGCCCAGGCTGCCTTCCTATGAAACCCGTATTTTTTGTCAACCTCCTTCTTAGTTAAAATCCTGCTCTTTGAACCCATCTCTGGGTTGAAACCTTCTTGGCAAAATAATATAAGCAGGCTCTGCAGCTACATGGACCTCTCTAGACCTCCCATGGTGAGAAAATGTTATTTTCCCCTTTTATGTGCTGTGGTTCATTGGATAGTATTTGTCATCTTGTCACATAATAAGAATGGCATTCACAATGTTGAAATACATCCGTAAGCAGCATCATCTATGGATATGGGAGCATTCCCCTGGCTGTAGCCCCTCCTTAGCCCTTCCAAGCACTCCCAGGCTTACATGTTCCAGCCAAGGAGAGTCTCCTTAAAGTGCACCGTTTTATTCTGATTTATCTGTTGCAGGGGTCAGGTCCACACAAGAACAGTCTTTCTTTTGGTGAGACAAAGGGATAATTAGATTGCATTTGGATTCCTTTTACCATATTTTGCACTGACACTTGAAAAGGCATAAAAAATTTGCTGAGTATTATACTCTTTAACACACACACACACATACACCCTATCCTGCTACGGGAAACAAATAGTTTTTTGTTGATTATGAGGACGGCTATAATGGAATCATTGTGGTAATATGTAGTCAAGGATTTCCTGAAGGTGCAAATTGAAAGCCCTGGTAGGGAAATAGCTTAGGCTCCCATCTCAGGAAAACTGCCCCTCTGCTGTTAGCTCTAGAGGGGAAGCTACTCCCTCCATCAAGCCTAACCTCATCACCACTGCCCCAGGGCTGTGCAGTGTCCTTGAAGATTTCTTTTTACCTTTAAGTCACACAATGAAACTCATTTTATCCTTTCTTATCTGTCTGTCTGTCTATTTATCTCTTTTTTTTTTCTTTTTTTCTTTTTCTTTTTTTTCTTTTTTTTTTTTTTTTTACTGTGGAGTAGAGCACACAGGATGATTTTTTCCCTGGCCTGTTCCAGGCAGGATTACTCAGGCCTCTAATCTCCAGAGAATCAATTCTGCCTATTGACAGACATTTCCAGGCATTTTGGGGAGGAAACAAAACTTTTTCACAAATGATTTTGGAATCTTTCTGGGGAAAATGTACCCAAGAACAAAAAAACAGAAATTCTAAAAATACTTAGAGGTTAATAATGCAACCAGTAGGTTTTTGTAATATTTCTGACTTTTTTTAAAATTTGCTGTTAGTTCATTAGGCCAATCCCATAGGAGAATCCTAAATTAAAAGGAAGGAAAAGAACCTCAAAGGCCCTTCAAAGATTTAGAAGATGCTATTTCAACTGTTGTCCAATATGCTTTGGAAAGAATCTCCTCCAGACAAAAAGAATAAGAATCTATACTAATAAAAGGGTAATATGCTAATTAGACTAGACGCCTTCTGGACAAAGCCATGGTGGCAGGGCTGAGGCAGAGGTGGTTAGGGGCAATCAGGCCAGCAGGGAAGAGCAGTTAGGGGTGATCAGGCAGGCAGGCATTCAGGTGAGCAGTTAGGAGCCAGCGGGCCCGGATTGCGAGAGGGATGTCAGGCTTTCCTAGGGGGGTCCCGTATTGGAGAAGGTGCGGGCTGGGCTGAGGGAGCCCACACCCCCATGCATGAATTTCATGCACTGGGCCTCTAGTCTTTAAATATACAAATGTCTCTGTCGTGATCAAAGTGCATCATAACAGATGCCTCGCTTTCCAGTCTGATCATTTCTTCAGATGTGTCTGAATTAGTTTAAAACTAAAAAAATTATTTTCATAAGATTCCCCAAGTTTTAATTTACATTTAATAATGGACTTATTTAGTTGCTTTTTACTTGTTTAGGCAACAGTTTTTTAGAGAACACAACAGGAAAATCTGAATATTTTATCGAGCTGGTGTTGGGGCAAAAGCTGAGTAATTAAATACATCTGCTTTAAAGACTGACATGCTAAAATTGTTGCAGCCAAGGTCTAGATAGAAGTAGAATTTGGGGGTTTTAGTACCCATTTGTCTGTGCATTTAAGTAGATGTGGGTTTTTTTTAAAGAACTTTACTCTGCTCATGAATAATGCCTTGACTCCTAGGGAATCCTCTGAATGAAGATAGAGCAGTTTTATGTGTCTCTGTGTTTTTGTTTTACTGTTTTTGGCTACCTCTTTTGCAATGAGACCAGTGACTGGTGACTGATTGGCCAAATGAGAAGAGTAAATGAGAGTGAGTGAGTAATAGTATGAACCCTATGACATCAGTCTGTGAAGAAAATGACATGGTCTCTTCCTTTAGTACATTAACAACTCACTTGTCAATCATCTGGTAGAGTCTAGATCCTATACATTTTTTATTGTTTCCTCCACCAATAGCTACATTAAAAACCTTGGAATGTTCATCCACAGTTACAGAATTTATATCTATTGCTATGACATTTCTGTTTTACTTTAGAAACTACTTTAACTCCAAAATATGTTAGTTTTGATACACAGTTTCCAGCTGAATGTTGTTCTAATAATGAAGTTTGTCAGACAAAGACATTCTTCAAAGGTACAAAGAGTTAACTGTGTAATTTTCTTAATAAGACTGAAAAGTCAGCGCATCATTTTTTCTAACTATGGCATGCTCTGTGACACCATGTAATTTTTGGGGTATCTACACTTTGCTTGGAAAAGAAAAAACAATACCTAGTTTCTTTTTAAGACTATTTTTCTGCCAGGGAAAAAAATCATTTGCTCCATCACAATTATGGCAATAAATCTTACAGTGAAGACATTTAATGATGGGTACAAAGCTTCCTTTATTTTACCTTACAGAGACAGGCTTTAAACTTGCTGAGCATGTCAGGAAAGGCAAAGAATGGGTGCGTTTTAGTTTTATAAATGCATTGTTAAAAAGAAATACTTTTCTGACCCTAGGTTTGCATGACCTATGATAAAATAAGTGTAAATACACCTAAAAGTAAATGATTTAGGTTCTCAGTTGCAGGTTACTGAAATAAGTTAGATTTACCCATTTTCAAGTTTATTTGCTTTTTGAGGTTCCATAGGATTTAAATATTTTTAAATTCATTTAAAATAGGAAGTGGATGCTCTGGGTGTAAAACTCAGAAGGCCCAAAGAGAATGTGGTGAAACTCCCCTCCCATTTTGGACACCCTTCAATTTGGCTGTAATAGAGTCTAAATTAAGGTTTATACTAAAACCAAAACAAAATTTTTTTTTAAGTTTTAAAAGGCATCGAAAGTTTCAGTAGGTTTTCAGCACCAGTATCCCTTATTTTTTTAAGCAAACCCAGTAGTGAAATCTTTAATGCAGTTGATAAAGTTGCCAAGTCATTATACTTAACCTACAGCATCAAAGGCAAGTGCTGGTATTTTAGTTTTAGTTACGCTTTTGTAGAAAAATAACGTGTGCTGGGTGGTAAGCATATTCTGACGTAGTATATACTGTTGCAGTTAGCTCTATTAGTTATATTTATGTTCTGTATACAAGAAAAGAGGCATGGACTTTGCAGGGAACTCTTGGGCCAAAGGTGAGAACAAAGAAAAATTCCAGTTGTGAAATAGGCAAAACTTATAATAGAAATATAACAGGGAAGATACAGAACATCCAAGTATGTGTTGTCAAGATTTCCGGAAGGAGACTGGTGATTCAAGAAAAGTTAAAGAAACTATATTTCCAAGAAGGAAAAAGGACAAGGGGACATGTTGATAATGTGGATTGAAAAGTCAGGGTTCATGAACAAAGGGTGTTCTGAGAAGAGAACATTTCATAAATAATACTAGCTTACCCACAGACCCTGTAATTTGAAAGTCTTTTTTGCTGGGGAATGGCCTGAAGTTATGAAGCAGCGGTTCTTGAAGTATGGTCTCAGCATCATTGGCATCACTTGTTAAAAAAGCAAAACATTTGCCCGTCTCAGACCTATGAATCAGGCACTATGGATTGAGGTCCAGAATTCTGCACTTTATAAGTTCTCCAGTGATAGTAATACAGGTTCAAGTCTGGACCCCACTGTTCTCTAGAGTGAAGCTATGGGACCACAGCCTCAGAAAATACCTACCAGAATCAGAGTGCCTCGGATAAGTCCTCTCGTTTCCCATATACTCTGCATCCATGACCTAGTCAGATAAGATTGGCTTTCTATCTGGAGCAGAAGGAAACTCCCCCTTCTATGGAATGTCTTGAAAAATTCATAAATTAATTTTGGTTTCTCAGTGTCTCAGAAATCTGTGCTCATTGTTTTAGTGGGGGTGAAAAGGCTTTTTCTGCTATTTAAAAAGAATATTAGTTGTTTCTATTTTCTCTTAACTATATCATTTTGAGGCAAAGACCACAATGAACACAAATTCTACATGGAAATCTTAGAAGATACATGGAAAAGCATTTTAGAAATTTACTTATTTATTTATTTTAATATATTTTATTGATTTTTTACAGAGAGGAAGAGAGAGGGATAGAGAGTCAGAAACATCAATGAGAGAGAAACATCGCTCCTGCACACCCCTTACTGGAGATGTGCCCACAACCAAGGTACATGCCCTGGACCAGAATCGAACCTGGGACCTTTGAGTCCACAGGCCGATGCTCTATCCACTGAGCCAAACCGGTCAGGGATGCATTTTGGAAATTTGAGTACCTGTTCACACACAGTGGTTCATAGGACCACTGTGATTTTTCTGTTATTAAATCATGCAATGATTACAATAATCATTAGTATTTATTGAGCATTCAAGAAGTCTGAGCATTGTATTTAGAAAAATCTTATTTAACCCATGTAGTAGGTGCTATTATAATTCTCATTTTATAGATGGTGAAACTAACTTAAAGAGTATCTTGTCCAAAATCATCCAGTTAATAAGTACGTGGTAGAGAAGATCTACTAGATTTTATGCCATTAATTCTCATAGCCTCTGCCTCCCTATGCCTTTACTTGGTCCCAGAGAGTCCATAAGGACCTTTCTTCTATTCTTGGTATCTTCCAATACTATTCTATTCTGGGGTTTTGTTCACAGCCAAGATCCACAAAGAAGTGAAACATCATCTAAATTAGCAGTTGCCAACCGGTTGTCCATGGACCACTGGTGGTTCGTGAGGTCTGAAAAATTGGCAACCACTGATTTAAACAACCCTTTCTCACTACCCATTCCTGTTCTCACCCAGGAAATAAATATAGAGAGTATATCATTTTAATGATTTTGTTGCCCTCACAATGGGAAAACTAGCAAACATAGGAAAGGTGCAGCATCCTTTAAAAATATATATATATTATTAATTATGTTTATCATTCCTTAATTTCTTACCATATTGCAAGACGAGTCTAAGGGGGGTGGGTTCTCTAGACTTTGCACATTTTGAGAGAAAGAGAAAGGTGGGGGGCAGGGCGGGGGACAGAATCAGAGAAATAAGCAGGCATTTTCATAATGTGCCTTTTTCCAGTACCTTTCTCACCAGCCCCATCTTTAACATCACCACCAATGTCTTCCTTCCTCTCGACCCCTCAGCCAGTTGGATCCCTGTTCCTATCAATTTTATCTTCTGTACCCAAATATCCATTTCTGTTTCCACTGCTACTGCCTTGAATATCACTGATAAAGTTTTTGGATTATATACTGAAAACAACAGAAATAAGCAGAAAGCATGTAAGGCAAGGAAGTGACATAATCATATATGAATTACAGAGCGATTATCAGTCAGATATTCAGAGGATAGATTGGAAGGGAAACCCAAAGCATGGAGATCATGAGGTAGGCATCTACTCTAATAAAAGAGTAATATTGAAATTGACCATTTCTTCGGGATGCCTAAGCCATGCCCACCAGCCAATTAGAGCTGCTGTATGCAAATTAACCCAGCCAAGATGGAGGCCAACCACCACAGAACTAGATCAAACAGGAGGTTTCTGTTGCACCAGGAGTAAACTGTCTGCCTAGGCCGGCTGGGCCTCTCTCTGCTCAAGACAACATAGTTGCAATTATAGAAGCCACAGAGCTGAAGCAAACAGGAGATTTCTGTTGCACCAGGGATGGAGGAAACTGCCTAGGCCAGCTGGGCCGCCACTAAGGCAACGTTTTTTCAATTATAGAAGCCACAGAGCTGAAGCAAACAGGAGGCTTCATTACCTGCCTAGGCCTCGGCAACACAATTACAGAAGATAAATAAACCCCAAAAACCTGATTACAGCCAGCAATGTTGGGACCTTGGGTCAATAGGAGCTGTGGGCAGCCTGAAAGCCTGAAAACGGCTCTCAGCCCCGCACCCAGGCTGGCCAGGTATCCCAGTAGGGACCCGAAACTTGAATGGACTGTAGATAGCCTGAAAACGGCCCTTAGCCCCTCACCCAAGCTGCCCAGGCACCCCAGTAAGGACCCGAACCCTGAAGGGGATGTGGGCAGCCTGAAAACAGCCCTCAGTCTGTCACCCAGGTTGGCCACACCCCAATGGGGTGAGGGTCCACACTGGGGGGCTTGGCCAGCTTGCAAACAGCCATCAGCCCCTCACCCAGGCTGGCCAGGCATGCCAGGAGGTGGACATCCCCTGAGGGGCCCCAGACTGCGAGAGGGCACAGGCCGGGCTGAGGGACCCCCCTGAGTGCACAATTTTTTGTGCACCGTGCCCCTAGTAAATTAAATAAAAAGCATGAATGCAATCACTGAATATGGTGCCAGGCAAATGATGGAATTTTACCTATATAGGTTTTTGTTCCTGTCTGCCCTTTAGGAAAAAGTTTTCTTTCTACCAAATTACAAACTCATTTAACAGTCATTCAGTAAATATTTATTGATCTCTTAACATATGAGAGAATGATGCTGTGCTATGGCAACACAATAGTGGAGAGAACAAAATGCAAACATGCCTCTAGGAAGTCAATGCTTTGTGTTGCTAACCGCCATTACACCTTGACATGAGTGAATGCTCTGAGAGACTGTTTTACTAAAGAAATGAAGAAAAAAAGAGTAACCATGTATAGGTCACTCATTTGGGCATGAAGACACAGCCCAAGAGAGAAGTAATGAAGACAAACTGCTCTATCTCACAGTCTTAACTAGGACTTAACCTCAGATAGAAAGGAAATAGTTGGCTATTGGATACCATTAAATGGAGACATGTATTCATATTTTTTAGGTGTGCTATCATCCAGCATAGAGTAAGCTCAAGAGAGTATGATATAAGTTAGTTAACTCTGAATTTGAAAAAGAGAAGAGTAAAAGATCCTTAGCTGTAAAGAAATATAGGTAGAAGTCCAGGTGAGAGCTATGTCCTCCAGGAAGGTCATGAGGATGAACAGGTATCTAGAGGGAAGCCAAGGATGACAGTGGATAAGAAATTATACAAGAAAAACAACCAAGGTAGGGTACTGTGAACAGCACCGGACTTGGAGGCACCATCCCTAAATTTGATTCCCTGCTTTGCTCTGCATGATTTTGAGCACATGAAGCAATTCCTCTAAGCCTGTTTTCTTATCTTTAAAATGGATACAATAACACCTATCCTAATTAAAACACAGGGCAGTGTGAAAGTCAAGATTAGAATGAAATGGAGAACAATATAAAGCTTTTAATAGTTTTATGTCTGTCTCATTATACTTTAACATAAGCCACTTCAAATTATTTTAAGAGGGAGGATATAGATGTATGGATGGAGAGATAAACCTATAATACATGTAGAAAGGAAACGATTCACTACCATGTGAGCAGGGACCATGTCTTAATCAGGTTTGTATTCTAAGAATCTGGCACATAATCAGTTATCATTAAATGTTGGTGGGATGAATGAATGAAAAATTAACCAAAAAATGAAATGGTACTAATTTTCCTAGGGCTGACTTTGGAGAAAATGTCAGTGGCCTTTCGTACCTTTCTAGGGATGGAAATAAGGAGCTATAGAGTTCACTTGCCCTATGTTATAGTAGTTGAATATGGGTCTTGACTATCCCTCACTTTTAACTTATAGACTGCCTAGTTTCTTGCTACTCAAAGTGTACTCCCAGAACAATACCAACTGTTACTAATCTATAAGTACAGAAATCTTGCATTTAGAATTTTTGTAGCAATTTGATAGTATACTTTTATCTATTGAATCTTTCCTAAAGTTGGTTTGTATTTTTGTGTCTTTTAAATTCATTTTTCTATTAACTTTTTTATTGTATGTTACAAAAGTATTGGTATATAACAGATTGAGTGGGGGGAGATAGTCCTTCACTACAGGTAGTTTGAGAAGCACTGTCCTGGCTTGGTGCTGCCATTCATCTCTCCATTCAAAATTATCAGTGGTAATACTCAAGATATCACACCCATGAGCATTCTTAGACTCTTTATGATTCCTGTAAATTAAGTTAAAATTGGTGTAAGACCCCCTAAGCAGATCCTGGTTTAGATAATTACTATAGAGTTTATCCAGGGGAGTAGGGAGCTGATTTTTCATGGTATCATGGAGAAGATCCAGAAAAACCAAGATTTTACCCTAACTCCTCCACCAAGAGTACAGATTGCTGGGCCCTATCCCTAGAGTTTCTGATTTAGTAGGCTTTGGGTGTGGGCTGAAAATGTGCATCTCTGAATTCCATTACCATCAGGGGAGGCTGCAGCCCTGGACTAGGAGGCAGAAAGTTTGGCTTTTTCATTGACCTTAAGCAAATGACCTGACTTGCCTTGGATTCCTTATCTGTAAAATGAGAATAAACGGAATGGTTTATAATTTTCCTTCTAGTTCTAAAATCTATCTATTCCTACTGCTAGTTGTCTCAAAATAAGTATGCATTTGTACTCATGAAGTCTATGTAAATACATTTTTACCAATTGGGTTTTCTTTATTCGAAATGATTAACAATGATTCAGGCAGGTGTACCTAGCAAAGAACATGTATCAGCTACCTGTTTTGCCCTGCTGGGATGTGGTAAAGCTGGTTTAGGGCTGAATTTTTTTTTAAATCTCACCTAGGATGTATTTATTGATTTTAGAGACAGAGGAAGGGAGAGAGAGAGAGAAAGAGAAACATTGATTTGTTGCTTCCCTTACGCACCCCAACCAGGGGTTGAACTTGAAACCTAGGTACCTATTCTGACTGGGAATCGAATCCACAACCTTTTGGTATAGGAGACAATGCTCCAACCAACTGACCCACCCAGCCAGGGCAGGGCTGATTTTTTTTTAATTAGAACAATTGTTTTCAGAGTCTGGAGGTATTGATTCTTCTGCCTACTGTCCTCATGAGTAGTCCAACAAGAACTCATCATTTTTCACTTAGAACAGTGATTTTCAACCTTTTTCATCCCATGGCATACATAAGCTAATTACTAAAATTCTGCAGCATACCAACAAATATATTTTTCACTGATCTGGCAAAAAAATTGTATAATTTTAATTCATTCACACTGGACAGCTATTGGCTGTTGTTATTTGTTGGCTGTTGTTATTTTTTTATTTGGCAACCTAAGGGAAAAGAGGTCAATGACTCTGACTAAATATTTAGGTATATTGCAAGGTTTACAAAGTCTTGCAGCACACTATTGGAAAATCACTGATGTAGAATATTCCATACTGGTCTTAATATTATCGTGTAGGGGGGAGGAACTATACTAGTATTTGATGTGGATTATTTAGCCCTTACAACTTCTACATGTGGTATTTATTAATCTCATTTTTTCTAATTCGAAAACTAAAGGTTAGAAATTTTAGGTAAGTTACCCAAGTTTATATGAGTGGTAGTGATGAGACTAAAATTAATTCCAAGCCTGAGAGATGGCAGAATCCACACTCTTAACCACTGAGCGATAATGATGTAGAATAGAGCAGAAGAGAAGAAAAAGGAGAGAAGGCTGTTTCATGCTTTCAGAGTTACTTACCCTGTTTTCCCCCAACCCTTTCAATTCCAATAGTGGAAGATAGTGACAGGGTCAAAAATTACACTGAGCTTGAAAGCTCACAGACACAAAAAAGTATATATCTAAGATTTCAGGAGAATGGTTAGCTCTGGGAGATTATGGACTATACAGGGAAGAGGGGAACTTTCTAGGGCAATAGAAATATGGACCTGGATAGTGGTTACAGGGGTGCATTTGTGTGTGTGTGTGTGTGTGTAATACATATTTGCAAAAACCATATCAGATTTGTGCATTTTACTGCATGTTAATTCTACCTCAATAAAAAGGTAACTGTGCACAAAATATATACACACTAGTGGCCCGGTGCATGGATTCCTGCATATTGAAAGGAAATTAATTAGAAGAAAGATTCGTGCGGTAATTACATCAACATGACATAACAACAAAGACATAAAAACAACAAAAACATATAAAAACAACATTGATAAAAACAATGACTGATAAATTGATTAAACTTATTCTAATATCTCCCTGTATACCACATTAAGAGTAAAAACACTTTCAGAGTGCTTGACTAATTTCCCTTATGATGAAATATTATAACTTTAATGCCACGCACTCTTCGAACTTGAAAGAAAGCAACATATAACTGACCATGTCCAAAAATGGATTCAGGTAGGAATATTCCTACTGTGTGTAGAGTTTATTAATAGTCATCGCAAATGCTGGCATCACGGGAAACTGTCTTCGAATTAATTTAGATGGGAGGCCAGTGTCAGACAGGGACAAATCAATTCTCAGAATCAGAACAACCTCTCCTTCTGCAGATCCTGTTAATACTTCAGCTTCAATTATGTTAGGTCACAATTTTTTGATAATAAATCAAGTACCATTACGAAGACTCCATTAGCTATTAAGATTTCTCTGTTTCAGAGGTACATTGTGCCAATAGTTGGTCTTCAGATACATTCTGGCATCGCGTGCGATTGATCCCAGTAAGAGCTTTATATGTATCACACATGCACAAGTCAACGCTTATTTTTAAATTGCCGGTGCACATCGTATATACCGGTTGGACGGAAGCATGGTCAGTCACTTAGCCTTTTATATATTTAGACTAGGAACCCGGTGCACAAAAATTTGTGCACTCGGGGGGTCCCTCAGCCTGGCCTGTGCCCTCTCACAGTCTGGGACCCCTCTGGGGATGACCACCTGCTGGTGTGCCTGGTCAGCCTGGGTGAGGGGCTGATGGCAATTTGCAGGCTGGCCAAGCCCCCCGGTGGGGTCCCTCACCCCATTGGGGTGTGGCCGGCCTGGGTGCGGGCCTGAGGGCCATTTTCAGGCTTTCAGGCTGCCCACAGTCCCTTCAGGTTTTGGGTCCCTATAGGGGTACCTGGCCAGCCTGGGTGAGGGGCTGATGGCTGTTTTCAGTCTGGCCAAGCCCCCCAGTGGAGACCCTCACCCCATTGGGGTGTGGCCAGCTTGGGTGCGGGCCTAAAGGCTGTTGTCAGGCTTTCAGGCTGCCCATAGCTACCAATGACCCAACATCCCAGCAAGGTTGGCTGGAAGCAGGTTTCTAGGGTTTATTTATCTTCTGTAATTGATACTGTTCCTTTAAGCCGAGGCATAGGCAGGTAACAAAGCCTCCTGTCTGCTTCAGCTCTGTGGCTTCTATAATTGAAAGAATGTTGCCTAGACAGGCAGTTTCCTCCATCACTGGTGTAACGGAAGCCTGCTGTTTGCTTCAACTCCGAGGCTTCTATAATTGAAACAATGTTGCAAATATGTTGCCTGAGCCTGGAGAAGCCCAGTTGGCGGGCAGACAGTTTACTCCTGGTGCAATGGAAACCTGCTGTTTACTCCAGCTCCGTGACTGCCGGCCTCCATCTTGGCTGGGTTAATTTGCATACAGCCGCTCTGACTGGCTGGTCAGCGTGGCTTAGGCGTCCCGCAGAAACGGTCAATTTCAATATTACTCTTTTATTAGATACTCATTACATATACATGTGTATATATTTTCTAATTTATATTCAACCATATATTAGTAATTCCTCACTTGTTTCATAGGTAGTCAGAATTACCACCCCATTTCACAGGCAGATCAAGTAAGGTAGAGAAATTTCATAGCACAGGACACGTTCACTAGTTCCCAATATTCTTTATAACTTTATGTTAATTACGGAGAACTTGTAAGCTTTTATATGCTTGGACAGACACATTTGTAAAAAGGAAAAATTAGGTATAAAATGTATCGCCCCAAAACATAAATTACCTTATTTTCCCCAGTATGTGATTTTATGTAGTACATTCAGGAGGATTTTAAAGGGATAGTTGTTTTCAGTGAACTGCTCTGTTACTAAATACATCACTTGTACTTGTCTGATCTTGGCCTGTGATACTGCATGCCCTTATTTCTTTGTAACATAATGGAAGATAATTCCCTGAGAATCCTATTTGCTATGCCCATCCATTCATAAGGTCACTAGACTTAGTGTCCTCATTAAGTACCACTCTAAAGTTTGGTCATTTTGCTGGTACCAACACTGTCCCATTTCTCCCCCAATGTATTTTGTGTAATTTATTCTTGTTACAACTCATCCCCCTTCATCTGCCCATAAACTGCAGTCATGATATTTCATGATATTGTCGGCACCATGTAATTTACAAACGGTCTAGCATACCTAAAGGTCTGTTTAGAAAAAAGAAATAAATTGTTGCAGAGCAAGCCCAGGGAGACAAGTGGAATCGGGAATTTGCATTAGAGACAGCTCAAAGAAAGAGGTTTCTATAGTGGTAGTTTCTTCTCCGTAGACAAGGAGCTGAGCTTGCAGGGGGAAATAAAGCAAGCAGCAATTTTGTGCTCCTAATTAAATTGTTTGCCACCGGTGGCAAAACAGAAGCTGCCACTATTAAACATACAACATCAAGGTAACTGGCATTGGCATACTAAGAATATTTCGGTGCAAAGATTAATAAGAACTATTCTCAAAGAAAGAACTACAAACCTATACAAACAAAAATAAATGCATATCTTTGAAGTCCTTTTTGTGTATGAGAGGTCTGCCTTGCATGTTGAGAGGAACAAAAGCCTAGAATTCGTAGGAAGCAATGTTTTTTAACCTATCCCCTTGAATCCAGGTGTAGGAGATTCTGAATAGTCAGTAATTCTCCAAGCCCCAGAACAAAAATCCACTTTCCCTCCCCACGCCTTAATGTACAGTTCCTATTCAATGTAACAGGACTTACCAACCTTAACAAGCAAAAACAAATCTGTCTCCTCTATTCCATTAGAATTGTGAACACAATTTTCTATTCTCACTGTGTGGGGTTGCATTGCAAATAGCTGCATTTTCTGTAAATGTACTGGAAAAATAGTTACCTTCATTAACTATATGTTCCTCCTTTTCATTATCTAGTGTTGAATAGGGTGAACCTGGTTTATTTTAAAGTATTTTTAAAATTATAATTTTTACACAGGTGTTGATACTATTGCAAGGCTGAGTCTACCACAGCATTGAGAGTGTTTTCACTGGTAAAGGTGTCCTTTAAGCTGTGCTTTTCTATTCACATCATAACTGAGAAATAATGAACAAGTAATGCTGAGGCTTTTGATATCCAGAGATTTGATATACAGAGATTTCCCATTTTAAGACAACTTCAGATCCCTTAAATGTCAAATAATCCTCCCACTCCACCCCACCCCATCCCATCCCCACCTTGAAATTGCAGAATTAAGGAGAAAATTAGATTTACTTCCTATAAGTCTAATTAAAACTTAAATCCTATAATATTCATTTCCTAATATTGCCACATGATTTGTTTCCAGATAAGTGGTAAGCTGTCCCCATCCCAAAAAAGCAAATAAAAGTCCTCCCTCAAAAAAGAAGTCCTCCCTCATGTTAACATAGGAACCCCCGATGCTTGAAGCTGAAACTCATGACAGTATCTCATACACCTCAAGTCTGGTATCATTATTTTTCTCACATATAAGAGTTGACTAAGAAGGGCTGGGAAATGTGATCTCTGCCAGCAGAAAAGAGAAGGGAATCAGCTCCTCTATGAACACATGGAAAGCTTGTGTAAATTTAGAAACATTGATGTGATTACAGGTTTGTACATTTTAAGAGATCTCTCTTTAAAATGGTTTGATATTATTCTTTGATAATCCAGTTCATTTTGGATGCTGAGGGGGCTGAGTAAATGACATCACACAAGTGGCCTATCACATACAGGTCTAAGGGCAGTGTCCAGGGAGCGTGGGCACCTTGGGAACCTGAGAAGGCAGGGGAAGGAGCAGGAGCACACACAGTTCGCTCTGGTTCCAGGGCTTTCCTTCTGAGTGTTTGTGTATTTATTTTTAAGGAAAGACAGTATCTGTCTGTGAGATTCTAGGAATTAACATAAGATTATTTTCTTCTTTGCATAAGAAATGTGATTGCAAATATCACTTTTCTCTAGATTCAATAAATGCTGGTATTAAGAGAATATATCATAATCTGCAAGAATCTTGACACTGATTTTCATTTGCTGGCTGTTTTGTGTATTAAATGATATGTTCATAAAGATATATACAGATAATTCTAAGTATGACTTGATAATCATCCCAGTGTATGTGCTACTGAAAGACATAGTACTTAAAAAAATATAGTTATTTTCCTAAGAAAATTAGGGAGTGTGTTTGATTAATTAATGCTGAAATGCAATAGAATTCCTATGGAAGTACTTATGACATTCACATGAATACCAAATGAGTTCATTATGATCTGTGCTATTACAGTGAATACCAAATGAATTAATAATGCTGGGACACTCAAAATGAAGTGTTACCAAGTGTTGTGGTATAACAAATATGGTTAAATATTTTGTGATTAAAGTTATTATAAGCTGAGTTCCAATCAAAAGAGAGCAAAATTTCATCTCTGTTGCAGGGAGATAAGAGTGGAATCAAACTGTTGTTTCTAAGCATTGTGATTCTTAACTTTGAACAATCCCTTAAAGCCTTTCTCCAAATACTATAATCATTTAAATTACCTTGGCTCTAAGTGGCAGAGGAGGTGGGTGGGGGTGGGTGGAGTGATAAGGTGGGAGTAGTAGGTTAGTGGGAGGAGCAACTAATATTTCTCAAGAATTCAGCCACATTGAAAGTATATATATGGTTTTCTGTAGTTTGCATATTAAGAAATGGAGTTTTCAGTTTAATTATTCTCCTCTAATGACAAGCTTATTCAAATAATTATGTAATACATATTTCAGGATAGTAAGGCAATGATAAACAAGAACCATTTCTTCAGTTTTCTAGCTGGTTTTACATTTATGTGTCAGACAATCCATAGAAATTTTGAAAATACAATATTTTAAATAACGTAGCCCAACTGTATTTGTATAAATTACTCTAGCACATTCTGTTGTTGGAAAGCTGGGTTCTACATCTGCATTGTGTTATTCATGCATTTAGATGGAATACATGGTAACAATTCATATCTATTATAGATTTAGTAAGACAAGAAGGCATGAGTGGATTTAATCAGACATGTAATTATTTTTATGCCTCCAACTAAAAAATATGCATAAATGAATTTATGGTTATTTGGCAATCAGGGGAAATGGTCTTTATAAATGTTGAAACAGCTGCTGGCAAATATATTTGCAGAAGGAGGGAAATGGCACTTAAATTCTAGTCGGGTCAGTGATAAAGGAATTGTTAACCGGATGCAGTATCCTAGCTGTTAAATATTTGTTTCATCATCCTTACTATGTCGTAAACATGCATTTAACATAAGAAAACCTTGCATTTCTATCCTTCTGTGATAATGGAATAAATTTTCTCACTTGAGGATTTTTAGAACACATCTGTACCCTACAAAAGATCCTTTCTCAAATCTGAGTAGTTTCTGTTTGACTTTTCCATTCCCATGTACTCTGTTATTTGTGGTATCATCGCAGTTATTGAGATAGAATACCCTCATTTAAAATAACAGGCCACAATAATGCACATGCTTCTGTCAAATGTGTTGATTCTGGTGTCCATTAGGATTCCTCACTGTTGCTTTTACAATGCTTTAAGACATTTGTAAAACTTTCTGCCTCTGAGCGTAAAATGCAATCCTTGTACCACCTGGCTGTGATTACTTTGTTATGTTGAAGCATCTAATATATTACTATCAGTAAATGTAGATCTTGGACAAATATCCTGAGAAAATCTAATTTTCTTGAAGTGAGTCTTTTTTCATTCTTTCAAGTTTTCAGTTAAATTTACTGCCTTTGGTGAAAAATTAATAGCACCCATACCTGAAAATTTCTATATATCCTGCTCCTGAGAAAAAGGCTAGAACCTCTCTAATGTATCAATTATGACCCACATAAATTACCGTATGAGAAATTATCTTGTTTTTCTTGGGTCAAATATAAAACAGCTCTAATATATTAACGTTGTACTGAAGTAAATACACTAAAGACATCCCTGCACAAAGTGTGAGGGCAGGTGACATAAATAAAGCTGCCGCTCCCCAGTGAGCTGGTATTTGAGCTTGCATCTGGGTTTTATGCATATGAAGATTGCCCATGCTAACTGGTAGGGTGACACTCCAAATAACACACCGCGGACTTAAAAGTCACTTGCTTCCGACTTTTGTAAATCACGGGGTTCTCTTTCATTCAGGTGTGTTGTTTCAATGATCAGTAACATTTCCAATAAATTATACACTGACCGCTTGGAAGAGCTTCTGCCTTTTATTGTAGCAAACTGTGCAAGCCTAGGCTGTCAGATGCTGCACACCCAGCCTGCAGCCCTCAGCTTAGCCGAGTTCCTTGGCAAACAACAGAGTGCCCTCTGTTGATGGAAAAGGGAATGCACAGCTCAGGATACAAGCTTTCTGATCAGAAGTGCAAAGCTGTAATTAGCCAGTACACATTGTGTAAAAACTACATTTTAAACCATAAAAATATTGATTGAATGGTTATTGATGGAGTGCAGACTATTTCTGGTTCAGGCAGTTGTAGGATTACATATATTAACACACAAACACAATGCTAGTTATACATACCTGGAAATGTCAGGTAAGACGACTTTCTACTCTGTGTGATTATAGATTCACTTATACACGCATGTTATTTCCATTCAAATATTTCTGGAGACCCAAATTGAAGACTTAGCATGAATAATGATGCTAAATGCTCAGGATCTATCATTTAAGTAATTTGTTACATGAAAAACTCTAAAACTCATCTGGACACGGAGATTTCTAATTCCCTCAGGTTCAAGGAGGTGGGAGTGGGTGGACAGAAGGCAAAACAGCTGAGAGCAGACAGTAGCTCCAGGCTGTCTCTGTAGGACAACAAAAACACAGACAGCCTACCAGGCTGAGCCTTTATAAAACAGTACATTTCATTACAATTTCAAAGCAGCCATTCCCTGATGAGCATTCACTTCTTCACTTCTGTATTTCCATTTGCTTTGCATTGGAAGTGGGAAGAATCAGAGCTCACAGAAGTAATGTGTTTACATTTTAAAGCCATTTCAAATGGTAATCAGTATAAAAGCAAACGTGAAAAAATGTTAACTTTTACCAGAATTATTTCAGGTAATATTTTTAATTGTGTGCCTTTCCTGACTGTTTTTGAAGAAATACACTCAAGTTGCTGTTGTGTGTCTCAAATGTCTTCTGCCTAAGAGGTTGAATTTTGGGGAACTGTGTATTTTTAGATGCTCATCTACCTGCTCTTGTACTTAAACCTGAATATTTGCAACCACAAAGTTAACCTAAGTAGAAATTTGATTGCAGTCTTCAGTTCTATTGTTATAAAGGGAGAGTTTTCTTTTTAAGGTTCCATTTGCAAATGCTAAATGAAATTGAGTGTTGATAAATTAATTTTTATGCATTGCCAAGAAACAGTGCTACCAAGAAAAGGTAGAGGTGGGGGGAGGGAGTTGTTGAATTGATCCAGGTACATTTATAGGTATTGATTAAATTGACCAAATAAATTGCTCAGTACTTTTTTTTTCTTGACTTCTGGGTATCCAATGTTTTATCTATTTGAAATAGCTTTGTTAATGTGAATTGGAATGCTATTCACAAGATTTGTTTGCATAAGTATGAGATGTGTGCTGAGGAAATAATTTAAAACATGAGTCAGAATTATCAGTGATAATGATCTGACAAAATGAGATAATGATGCCTCAGAGGTTGTTAATAGACACAATCCAAATAGCTAGATGAAACAAAAAAAATCAGTTAGTTGGCATGCCTGAAATTTCAGTTCATTGGAACCTCTGTACTGGGAGAAACTGCAAACAGAGGAGAATGAGATCCTATTGTATCACAGGGTTGGTGGTGCATTAGAGTTTTTCAAGATTCCAAAGTATTTTATCAATATGCCCTAAATACCTATGTTTTCCTATATATACCCATCTTAGCACTTATACTTTGATGGGGTATTTTTAGCCTTTTTTTTTTTTTTCAGAATCAGTATTATTTTTTTGTCAAGAGTATAACTCTCTCATTTTTTTTAAACAGTAAAAGTATACCTACACAGTGGCAAAGAACAGAGCCAAAATGTGCTAAAGTGCTTTATTTTTCCTATTGCTTAACAAGTGAAAACAACACATTTATTAAGATATAGTTATGTCAAAAAGGAAAATGAAGTTCCAAAAATTGTCTGCTTTGCTTCCACCACTTTAAATTGAAACCTGAAAGTAAAATAAACTTATACTTAAAAGAAAAACAAGTTTTTAAAAATCAGAAATTAGTTAAACTCAAGTTCTAATTTGCTTTACTTATTAATAAAGAATACTTAACTTTTTAAAAGTTTTCTCTTTTTTCCAAATCATTTTGTTATTTACACGAATTGAATTGTAAAATAATCTCATGGCAGTGTACAGTATTTTATAAAGCAATGCAGTTTAAAAGGTGCTACATATTTTAGAAACAGCCCACCAGAGGGCAGTCAGCTTTTAGTCTAACAGATTTGAAATAGATAAATTTATTGCTGCAGTTGAATTTTAAATAAAATATCTATTTAAATTACATTACTTTTTGCATGTAGGAATTGAACAAAATAAGTCATAACTTGAGATTGAGAAGGCTAAAGTTTCAACCATTTTGAGTGACAAGCACCAAAAGATAATAATTCTTACTTTTGCCCTTTTGTATGTCCTCAGAATCAATTTTTCCATTGTGATATTTATGTTTGGTTATAAAGTAAGATTTATTTTATTTGAGATGCCTTGAGATATTAATACTATTGAATCACAGAGACTTTGTGACAAGCCCTTACAAGGAGAGAGACTTACTTTCCTTACTCACCTCTGTCTCCTGTAATTCCAAATAACTCCTATACGGCTTTAATGTTGACTAGTGTGCTTAATAATATATGTTGTGCAAATGATGCAGAGGAAATCCTAGAACACGTGATTGGGGATTGGAGAAACCATAGTGTATTTCCTCATGCAGATACCATGGGTAGGGAACCTCTATTCATCTCAATAGTTGGAGATAATATTATCCTTTCAGAACAGGATTTTAAAAGCAGAGATCCATGCACATACAATTTATTTAAAATAAGCAGGAGCCATTGATGTTTAGACAGTATTTTGTCATTATTGCTTTTGTTATTTGCAAAACTCTGGTGTCACAATTCTAAGACCTGGAAACAAAACGCTCCTTTGAAAACCTGCAGAGGAGACCATGAGTAACAATCCCTCATGTTTAGGTTTAGGTGCTTTCCGATACTCACTTATTTGTTTTTTTTGAGGGTTTGGGTTTTTTTTTTAATTCTTTATTGTTCATATTATTACAGTTGTTTTTCTTTTCCCCCCCATAGTTCCCCTCCTCCCAGTTCCCACCCCATCCACTGCCCTTATCCCCCCCCCCACTGTCCTCATCCATATGTGTACGATTTTTTTCCAGTCTCTCCCACACCCCCAAGCTCCTTTCCCCCTGTGAATTGTCATTCCACTCCCTTTCTATGCCCCTGATTCTATTCCATTC
This sequence comes from Murina feae, assembly GCA_004026665.1. Classification (NCBI taxonomy): domain Eukaryota; kingdom Metazoa; phylum Chordata; class Mammalia; order Chiroptera; family Vespertilionidae; genus Murina; species Murina feae. Next base: position 31,991 of record PVJC01002095.1, on the reverse strand, counting down.
GCCAGTTTATTCTATTCATCAGACTTTTTTTATTCACTTGATTTTTAGGTTCACTTATTGATAGATATGTATTTGTTGTTCATAATTTTTATCTTTACTTTTTCTTCTTCCTCTTCTCAAAGGATACCTTTCAGCATTTCATATAATACTGGTTGGATGGTGATGAACTCTTGTAGCTTTTTCTTGTCTGTGAAGCTCTTTGTCTGACCTTCAATCCTGAATGATAGTTTTGCTATGTAAAGTAATCTTGGTTGTAGGTTCTTGCTATTCATCATTTTGAATATTTCTTGACATTCCCTTCTGGCCTGTATAGTATCTGTTGAGAAATCAGCTGACAGTCGTATGGGTGCTCCCTTATAGGTAACTGACTGCTTTTCTCTTGCTGCTTTTAAGATTCTCTCCTTGTCTTTTGCCCTTAGCATTTTAATTATGATGTGTCTTGGTGTGGTCCTCCTTAGATTCCTTTTGTTTGGGATTCTCTGCACTTCCTGGACTTGTAAGTCCATTTCTTTCACCAGGTAGGGGAAGTTTTCTGTCATTATTTCTTCAAAAATATGTTTTCTATATCTTGCTCTCTCTTTTCTTCTGGCACCTCTATAATTCTGATGTTTGGTATGCTTGAAGTTGTCCCAGAGACTCCTTACACTATCTTCATATTTTTGGATTCTTTTTTCTTTTGGCTTTTCCGGCTGGGTGGGTTTTGCTTCTTCATATTTCATATCTTGGACTTGATTCTTGCAATCCTCTCATCTGCTGTTAGATCTCTGTATATTATTCTTTATTTAAGTCAGTGTACGCTTAATTTCTAGCTGGCCCTTTTTCATATGCTCGAGGGTCTCACTAAATTTATTGGCAGTCTCTAGAATATTCTTGAAAAGCCTTATAACTGTGGTTTTGAACTCTATATCCAGTCATTTGCTTTCCTCCATTTCTGTCATTTGTGATCTGTTTCTTTGTCTCCGCACTTTGGCTGCTTCCCTGTGTTGACAGTGGTTTTAATCAGCTGTGTCTATGGTGGGAGAACTTCTGTGCTGGAGACACCCTTATGGGGCAAGACTTACTTCAGTGGGACTTTGATGCCCACTAAGTCTGCCACCTGAATGTGTCCCTTATGAGTCTGAGGAGTTGTAATCTGGGTGGTCCCACTCTGACCGCTGAGTACGTTGGCTCTTGTATCTCCAAGGAGGTGCTGTTTTAGCTTCTGCCTGGGGCTTCCCAGCCTTTTATATGCAAAAGCCTCTGTACACATCTTGGGTGGGGCGTGGTTTCGGGTCATCTACAGAGCGGAGCAACCAGCTAAGGCAGATTCTCAGCCCTGCCCTAAGAGGCACTGAATCTTAAGCCACTCTGGAGTTTCTCCTGGCGCCAGATGGGTGCCGAACAGTCCAGGTCCTCCCCGTATAATTCTGAGTCCCCAGAAACTCGCCTGGAACTGGAGTTCAGAGCCGTCAGGAGCTTGTGCTTCCCTCTGGTATGAAATGCTGCCAGCCCTTTCTGAGAGCTCTTTCCGCAAGCCCCTTCACACACACGTCCGTACCTCTGCACTTTATTTCCTCACCTCCTCTGCATCTCATTCTCTTTCTAGTTGTAGAATTTCCACTCAGCCAGCCTTCCTGTGGGTCTCGGTGGTGTCTGTTTTTTCTTTTCATTGTGCTTTTGTAATAGTTGTGCCCAGCAGCAATTCCGGTGTTCACCTATGCCGCCATCTTGGTTTCTCCTCACTCATTTGGTTTTCATAATAACCTGCAGGATAGTGAAACCCAGGTTAGATGACTTGGCTAAGTAACAGAACTGAGACTTACATCTTGTCATCTTCCTCTTCACCTACTCAACTTGCCATGTAACTCAGAAACCAAGGAAGAAGCTAGAGTTGTGGGAGGTGTTTTCCCCCAAAGGGTTGTTTGTTTGTTTTCATTTTATTACTAGGGGCCCGGTGCACAAAAATTTATGCACTCGGGGGGTCTCTCAGCCCAGACTGTGCCCTCTGGCAGTCTGGAACCCCTTGGGAGATTTCCACCTGCTGGTGTGCCTGGCCATCCTGGGTGAGGGGCTGATGGCTGTTTGCAGGCTGGCCAAGCCCTCTTCAGGGTTTGGGGTCCCTATTGGGGTGCCTGGCCAGCCTGGATGAGGGGCTGAGAGCTGTTTTCAGGCATCCCCCAGCCCCTTCAGGGTTCAGGTCTCTACTGGGATGCCTGGCCAGCCTGGGTGAGGGGCTGAGGTCCGTTTTCAGGCTGGCCATAGCCCCTTCAGGGTTTGAGTCTCTACTGGAGTGCCTGGCCAGCCTGGGTGAGGGGCTGAGGGCTGTTTGCGGGCTGGCCACAGCTCCCATTGACCCAAGGTCCCAGCGAGGCTGTCTGGAAGCAGGTTTCTGGGGTTTATTTATCTTCTATAATTAAAACTTCGTTGCCTTGAGCGTAGGCCACAGCCAGCCTAGGCAGGCAGTTTCCTCCATCACTGGCCTCCTGTTTGCTCTAGCTCCTTGGCTGCCGGCCGCCATCTTGGCTGGGTTAATTTGCATAATGTCACTCTGATTGGCTGATGGGCGTGGCTTAGTTGTCTTGGAGTGAGGGTTAATTTGCATATTACTCTTTTATTAGATTAAATTTTTGTCAAAATGAAAACCATTTTTTCTAATTACAAAAATCTCCTCTATTTTTAAGAAAATTATGATTTCATAGAGATTAACCTCTTAATGTTTTAATGTCAATGCTTCCAGATATTTCTTATGCATGTGGACATATTTACAAAAATGGAATCACATTGTACGCCCTGTTTCATAGTCAGTAGTATCCACATGTCAGTATATATCTTTTCATGTCATGTAGATAATAAAAAATAATATCTCCTGAGTGTTTACCATGGGCTTGACACCCTTCAAAGCATTTTCTTGACTTACTGCATAAATTCTCACAATATCCCTGTGAAGTAGGTACTATGATTTCCCTCATTTTGTGGGAGATAAAAGAGACTAATTACCGAGTGACAGACAGATCCCATATATTTTTTTAATAATATGTTTTTATTGATTTTAGAGATAGAGGAAGGAAGAGGCATAGAGAGCTCGAAACATCGATGAGAGAGAAAAATCGATTGCACTACCAAAGATCTAGCCCATAACCCAGGCATGTGCCCCAACCAGGAATCGAACCCATGACCTCTTGGTTCATGGGTCAACACTCAACCACTGAGACACGCTGGCCGGGTACTCTATATCTTCTTAATCATTTTGCTTTTTAAAGGCTATATACAAGTTTGGCTCAGTGGATAGAGCATTGGCCTGCGGACTAAAAGGTCCCAGGTTTGATTCTGGTCCCAGATTCGATTCCGGTCAAGGTGCAGGCACATTCCCAGTGGGAGGTGTGTGAGAGGCAGCTGATCGATGTTTCTAATTCTCTATCCCTCTCTCTTCCTCTCTGTAAAAAATCAATAAAATATATATATTTTTAAAAAGGTTATATAGAATTCTACTATATGAATATACTATTCTTCATTCAACCACTTCCCACCAGTGGGCAATTCCATGTTTCTGGAAAGGAAAGTTTCCAGAAAGGAAAATTCCTGTAGCCTCAGATATATACAGATATACCTCAAATCATTCTCAAGTTTTTTTTTTATCTCACAGTCTTCTTAAAATCTCAGTTTTCTCTCTACTCTATCCTGAAAAATGACTCAGATCCATTTTTTCAGGACATTTGAACCTGTCTCTTATCACTGCCCCTTGAGAGATAGTAGCCCCAACACAGGAGTGAAAGGGCCAGAGTTCAAATCTCAACTCTGCTGTTTATAACTGAGTGACTTTAGGCGCTCAATAGTCCCATCCCTTTTCTGTGGGAATACATTCCAAGACCCCTAGTGGATATGTGCCCTCAGATAGTACTGAACCCTATATGTATACTATGTTTATTCTTATGTAATCATACCTGTGATAAAGTTTAATTTATAAATTAAATACAGGAAGAGATTAACAACAAAAATGAATAGAATAGAACAATTATAACAATATACTGTAATAAAAGTTATATAAATGTGGCCTCTCTCTCTCTCTCTCTCTCTCTCTCTCTCTCTATCTAATAACCAATCTGATAACCTAGATTGTTACTGTGTGACTGGGAGCGAGGTAGCATATAGAGCCTGGATACACTGGACAAAGGGATGATTCACCTCATGGGTTGGATTGAGCAGGACAACATGAGATTTTATCCTGCTGCAATTTAAACTTACAAACTGTTTATTTCTGATGTTCTATTTTATATTGTCCAACCATGATTGACCATGGTTAACTGAAACCCTGGAAGGTAAAACCACACATAAGGAGGAACTATAGTACTTAATCTCTCTGGGCTACATTTTTCTTATCAGCAAGGTGAGGATAAAGTACTAAAAGTCCTTATCTCACAGAGCTATTTGGGAGTCTTAAATATGAGGGCATATGTTAAGTAAATTTTCAATGTTATGGGAGGGAAATACTCCCTTACATGACTGTGGATCTCAAGGTCAAAAGGAGAGAAAATAGTATAATGAACATTGTTGTAAAAGGCAAACTCCCATTTAGACTTCTCTCTCCAAGGACTTGGAGAATTCCAAGTTATATTCTCCTTATCTTGATCCACACATATGAAGAAAACCTAAAATGAATCCCCTTCTTTAATATTTTTGAGTAGGAATTTTTAGTTGAAGGAAATTTAAAAGAAAATCAACAAAAATTTCATGGAGAGATTTTTTATTTTTGTTTTTGCCACCCTTTCAATAAAGCCTTGGGAGAAGGAGGTCTGAATCAATCATAAATCCCTTTCCTGTCATTCCTTTTCTTCTTAGATAATCTCTTGGAGTGTCTACAAATACTAAATTATGAAGATTATATCTACTCAAGACTCAGGCTCCATTACCTATGCTTTAATTGATTACCATGTTCTTATTGCAGCCAGTACCAAGATGCTAAGTCCAAGTCCACTCCTCAAAATGATTTCTGCTCCAAAAGTAAGGCTCCACCACTAGTTGGCCCACCTGATTGAATTTCAGGACTTGAGCTGTCAGGTGGACCCAGAGGTTTTAGCTAAAACATTAGCACCATTCTTCTGAGCATTTACACTATGGCAGTGCTTCTGTTGTAAACAGGGCTCTTCATTATCTGCAGGTGTTCAGCAGGAAGACAAGGAAGGGCAAAGATGCTGATGAGAATTTGCCCAAATTGCACAGAATAGCAGAAATCACAGAACACAGTCTGAGGCTTGGGCATTAATACCATGAATACCAAAGGGTAAGCTACTTACATGATAGATAGTTCAATTTCTTTGTAGGAGAGAGCCATGAGCTAATGCCAATGTTTGATATGCATCCTTTGGATTTTTAAAAATTAATTTAGCAGTGAGGTCTCTCTGGATGCATCTCCAACTGCTGCCAGTCCTAGTCAGGAACATGATCAATGGAATGAACCCTAGGGGTGAAGAAGTTTATCTCTCTGAACCTAGATAGCTTTGAGTTCTCATATGCCTTATCTTTTGCACTTTTCACAAGAATCCTCATAATTTGGTGTTTTATCAATGAAGCAGTTGAGATTCAGGTTAAGAAATTTGCTCAGGCTCTCAAAGTTGGCTCATATCCTATATAATAAAAGGGTAATATGCAAATTGACCCTAACAGCACAACCACTGGGAATGACTGGTCACTATGACACACACTGACCACCAGGGGGCAGATGCTCAATGCAGGAGCTGCCCCTAGTGGTCAATGCACTCCTACAGGGGGAGCTCTGCTTAGCCACAGCCAGGCTGACAGCTGCCAGCACAGCGGTGGTGGCAGGAGCCTCTACCTCCTCCTCAGCAGCACTAAGGATGTCCGACTGCAGCTTATGCCTGCTCCTTCCTGGCAAGTGGACATCCCTCAAGGACTCCTTGATTGCCAGAGTGATGTCTGACTGCCAGCTTAGGCCCAATCCCCTGGGGAGTGAGCCTAAGCCAGCAGGTGGACATCCCAAGAGGGGTCCCAGACTGTGAGAGGGCACAGGACAGACTGAGTGAGAGGGACACCCCCCCCTGAGTGTACAAATTTTTGTGCACCGGGCCTCTAGTGGTATCGTAATTCACAGTGACGGAGCTGATGCTCTGATCCAGGTCTTCTGACTCTAAGCTCAGTACTTTTCAATGACCCTGGAGCTGCTTCCCTCCCACAGATTTTTCTAAAGGCTACCAATTAATGCAAATCCTGGTGGGGCTTTGAGTAAGGCAGGGAACTTCCATACTCAGCCTGCTTGTTTCCTCCACTGGGGAGGATCAAAGGCACTACACAGACATCAAAACTGACATTTATAACTTGTATTTTTACTGCCTATACTTCAAAAAGTGGTATCAATCTAGCTACTGGTGTTTAAAGTTGAAAAATCCCTGAAATAATCTGATGGGCTACCTTCATGCCTTGTTTTTGTCTTAAATAAAACAATGGACTTAAATAAGAAATGTCTAAATGACCCCAACATTGCAGTCAGGAACTGCATCCATTTACTAACCTGTTAGGTAAAATTGTTGGTTTAACTAGCTCTAAGTCAAATAAAAGCCATGGGAATATTCCACTTTGGTATTGCCATTGCAAATTAGAAGTGCTTCCTCTTCTAATCTTCAGCATTTAAATTTTACTCTGTCTTGAGAGAATTGGTTAATTTTCTTGTGCCTAGTCCTTAAGTTTCTAGATATCTATGGCTGGCTGTCTTCAGGACATATGAAGCAACGTTTGTCCCACAAACTATCAATTACAATAAATTAGGCTATCTATGTATAGAAAAAGCTAAGTGACTGACTCTCTGTCCGTCCAACCATCCAATCGACCGGCTGGTATATATGTTGTGCACTGGCAATCTAATCTAATAAAAAAGTAATATTGAAATTGACCGTTTCTGCGGGACGCCTAAGCCACGCCAACCAGCCAGTCAGAGCGGCTGTATGCAAATTAACCCAGCCAAGATGGAGGCCGGCAGTCACAGAGCTAGGGTAAATAGGCAGCTTCTGTAGCACCAGGAGTAAACTGTCTGCCTAGGCCAGCTGGGCCTCTCTCTGCTCACGCAACATAGTTGCAATTATAAAAGCCACAGAGCTGAAGTAAACAGGAAGCTTCCGTTGCACTGGCAATGGAGGAAACTGCCTGCCTAGGCCGACTGGACCTCTCTCTGCTCACGGCAACATTCTTTCAATTATAGAAGCCCGGAGCCGAAGCCAACAGGAGGCTTCGTTACCTGCATAGGCCTGGGCTTAAAGCAACAGTGTATCAATTATGGAAGATAAATAAACACCAGAAACCTGCTTCCAGCCAGCCTTGCTGGGATGTTGGGTCAGTGGGAGCTGTAGGCAGCCTGAAAGCCTAAAAATACCTCTCAGCCCATCACCCAGGCTGTCCAGGCACCCCAGTAGGGACCCAAAAACTGAAGGAACTGTGGGCAGCCTGAAAACAGCCCTCAGACCCTCACCCAGGCCAACCACACCCCAATGGGGTGAGAGTCCACACTGCGGGGCTTGGCCAGCCTGCAAATAGCCATCGGTCCCTCATCCAGGCTGGCCAGGCATGCCAGCAGGTGGACATCCCCTGAGGGGTCTCAAATTGCGAGAGGGCACAGGCTGGGCTGAGGGACACCCCAAGTGCACAAATTTTTGTGCACCAGGCCCCTAGTCTATATATATAAAAGACTCAGTGACCAACTGTCCGTCCATCCGACCATTCGTATGACCATCTGAGCCACCAAAGTGATAATTAAGAAAATTGAAAGATAATATAGAAAATGTTATACAAGGTTATAGGAAAATAGAAGTTGCATCTTATTAAAATAGATAAATGTATAAGATCTGAGAAACAACATGAAAAATGAATACAATTGAAACTTATGTGGAAGGATTGTGATCAGAGTTTTTATTTTTGTGATTTTTTTGGTGGAATTACAATGTTCATGTTAAAATGTGAGGGGGATGCTTGTACACACACACACAGCACAGTTCTTCAAGTGTGTCCTCAGGGTTCCTGCCAGAGGAGACTCCTGGATCTATTTAGCTTGGGCATATTTATTCTTTTCATTTTGTGCCCTAATATCTCTATCTATTAACATAGTTTTAAATGCCTTTTATTAGCTGATGATTACAAATTTGTATATCTAGCTCTAGGCTCATCTTTATGCAATCCTCCATTCAACATTCCTACTTAAACTTGTGAGGGAATTTTTGAGCTCGGTGAGTCCAAAGTTGGACTTGTAATTTTTTCTCCTCCCAGCCCACTCCCTTTGTAGCCTTCCCCATTTCAGGTGGTGTGAGCTCTCCTCTTTCATCAGCTCAGGCCAAAACCTTTGGAATCCTCCTTGACTCTTTTCTCTCAAACCCTTACCCAATAGGTTAGGAAATCTTGTTGGCTCTACCTTCAAAGTAAACCCAGAATCTGACTGACCACTTTTCCCCACTCGTACTTCTCCCCAAAGTCCAGACACTCATCCCCACTGGAGTAGATATTGAAATAATTTTCTAACAAATCTCACTGCTTCTACCCTTACAGACTATTCTCAGCACTGCAACCAGAGTGATCTTTGCAAAGTCCATGTTATGTTATGTCAGATATTTGTTCAAAATTCTCTGATGTCTCCCCTACCCCCACTGTGAAAATCACAGTCTTTACAGTAATTCTTTGTCACCCTCCATTCACCTTTCTGCCTTCTTCTCCTTCCCTCACTCACTCTTTTCCAGCCATAATGGTCTTTCTGCTATTCCTTGAGGCAAGCCAGCATACTTCTTCCTTGGGGTATTGACTTTAGCTTTCTCTTTTTCAGGAATCCTCTTCCCCCTAAATAACTTCCTAGCTAATTCCCTGGTCTTTGTCAAATCTTTTCTCAACTCTCAGTTGTGAGGCCTATACTGAGCACCTTTTTTTTGTTGTTGTTAATCCTCACCAGAGGATATTTTTCTATTAAATTTTAGGGAGAGTGGAAGAGAGAGGGAAAGACAGAAACATCGTTGTAAAAGAAACACATCTATTGGTTGGCACCTGCATGCAACCCTACCAGGGCCCAGACTGGGGAGGAGCCTGCAACCAAAGTACGTGCCCTTGACCGGAATCAAACCCAGGACCCTTTGATCCGTAGGCCAGTGCTCTATCCACTGAGCCAAACCTGCTAGGCCTGAGCACATTTTTTATACTGCATCTGCTCTCTCCTCTGCCTCAACACCCCTTTAATACATAACATAGAATCTAACATACTACATAGCTCACTTATTTAGCTCCTTGTTATTGTCTTCTAGAATATAAATTTCTCTAGATAGAGAAATTTTATTCATGAATTATCTCAAGCATGTAGAGCACATAGTAGGTGTTCAATAAGTGCTATGAAAAATGAATAAAAAAAACAGGGTATCTACACATTTTCTATAAAGGTAATTGAACACATATCTTCAAATTAAGATACTGAAAATAGATTTATTTTAAAAGGATCTTTGCTTTTAAAAGGTGAAGACAGAAAAGCTAAGCAAACCACACAAAACAAGGTCTTTAGAGTATTACTTTTTAACTCAGAGAAACTCATATTACAATAATGTGTTACTTTCAATAAAACTACAGCATATGAACAAAATTCATAAGATGCAGAATTTTATGGTGCTGATACAGAAAACATATGTTAACTAAGAACAAGCTTGTATTTTTATTTCTCTGTATTTTATTGCCTTAGCCGGCTGTCAACTAACTGTATATAAATTTCAAACATTAGGAGGTACAAATCAACTCACTAAAATATCTGTCAGAGCTTTCTGCATTAATCAAATCTGATGTATTATATAACCTACATGGGGAAAATATTTGTGACAGAAACTCAAAAATAATGGAATAAGCATAATATTAAAAAGCATGGGTTTGAGTTATTAAGCTTAAAGAGTAAGAACACAAGGTTTTTGTAAGACTTTTACATTGCCATTTATTATAAATTTATATGAATATAAAATAGATTGAAACATAATTCTAATGTGTCCAATTATACTTAAACTCATAAGTAGTACACAAAAATGTCTATAATTGGACTTGTTCAAATTATATGGAAATATATTTCAAACTGTTTAGTTGCTTTACAGCGTAGTTGTAAATTCAACAGTTAATACTCAATAATTTTTTTAATTCTTTAAATTTTGTCCAAAAAAGTATAATTCCTCTATTTGAATAAAGAGTTTATCTCTTTAGTCAAAAGCCAACATCATGTATGATGGTGAATGCCACAGACATTTTCACTAAAATTTTTAAAAAAGAAAAGTATGTACCTCAAATATTATATAGCATTTTTTCTGAATATTCTGGCCAATTTATAAAACATGAAATATAAAATAGAAATAAGAAACATAACTATTAAAAGGAGAATAATAATAATTATTATAATTAATGTTTTTATTGATTTCAGAGAGAAAGGGAGAGATGGAAATATCAATGATGAGAATCATTGATCGGCTGCCTCCTGCAGCCCCCTACTGGGAATCAAGCCCACAATCCAGGCATGAACACTGACCAGGAATCAAATCTCAACCTCCTGGTTCATAGTCAGTGCTCAATCACTGAGCCATGCCATCTGGGTTAATTATTATTTTTGATCAATAAAATTATATACTTAGAAACCAGTGAAAATCTTAGAATTATTAAGAATTTCACTGAAGTAATGGAGAAATAAGCAATCTATTTATATGATTACTATTTTCAATAAGTGTTAAAAATATAAAAAACTGGGTCAAATGGGAGTTCCATTTTAAATTTTTTGAGGAAATTCCATACTGTTTTCCACAGTGGCTACATCAGTCTCCATTCCCACTAGCAGTGTACTAGGGTTCCCTTTTCTCCACATCCTGGCCAACACTTGTCATTTGTTGATTTATTGGTGATAGGCACTCTGACAGGTGTAAAGTGATACCTCATTGTCATGTTAATTTGCATCTCTCAGATGATTTGTGACTTTGATCATTTTTTCATATGTCTCTTGGCCTTCTCTATGTCCACAGTGATCCCATTTCTAGGAATATATCCTAAGAAACTTGACACACCAATTAGAAAGAATATATGCACCCCTATGTTCATAGCAGTGAAATTTACAATAGCTAAGATTTGGAAACAGCCCAAGTGCTCATCAGCAGATGAGTAAATTAAAAAACTGTGGTACATTTACACAGTAGAATACTATGTGGTAGTAAAAAAAAAAAAAAAAAAAAAAAGGAAGGGAATTTACCATTTGCAATAGCATGAATGGACCTGGAGAGTATTATGCTAAGTGAAATAGGCCAGTCAGAGAAAGATAAGTATCACATGATCTCATTCATATGTGGAATCTCAGGAACAAAATAAACTGATGAACAAAATAGATCCAGAGACATAGAACCATGAATAGACTGATGAATTTCAGAGGGAAGGTGAGTGTGTGGGGAGAGATTAATCGGGGAATTTATGTGTGTATGTGTATAGCCCATGGACACAGAGAGTGGTGTGGCAAAGGCTTGGGAGGGGTGGGTGTGGGGTGGAGGGGACCAATGGGGGAATAAAAAGCAGACAGCTATAATACTTTCAACAATGAAGACAATTTTAAAGCAAGTTTTATAGGAATTGAGATATGTATTTCTTCATAAAAAATATGTTGAGAATTTTAAGTTTCCCATAAAAATATATAAAAACTAAGATTATGTTCATATTTATGACAATGTGTAACAACACACCTGGAATAAGCATAAAAGAAACTGTTTAGCAGTTATAGGAGGGGGAATACAAACCTTTTTTGGGAGATTTGAAAGATTTGCCTGCATGAAATCCTGAACCATGTAAAGATATCAAATTCATCCCAAATTGATTTATAAGGTTAATGTTATTTCAGTTGAAATCATTTCTGTCTTGAACCAGAATGACTGAATTATCTTAGGTTTTTCCTGCTCTAGTGGCTTCAAAATTATGTCTGTAACTTTATTGTTCTTGTATTTTATCCTAAAATTTTAACAAAACAATGTGAACGTATTTGTCTATATCAATATAATGACTTACTTTATAGCCTCTTCCCCAGGAGTGGCTCATTTTAATCCCTCACCCAAAATCACCAACAATTCCTATGTTCAGCAGAGATCATCTGAAATTTTAGTTCTAGGTTATTTTTTAGAAAGCTTTTAAATTGCTGTAACCTTTTCAGCTGCTTTATTCACACACTGGTGTCTTTACTCACTGTAGATTCTTATAAGACAGAGGCAGAAATGTTATTATTATGTGACTATTCACAGACTTGCCTGTGGCTCTTGCTCCCTTCTAAAAGGATTATTTCTTCCTGGCTGGTGTAGTGCAATTATCCCATGAACCAAAAGATTGCTGTTTTGATTCCTCATCAGGGCACATGCCCAGGTTGTGTGCTTCTTCCCAGTAGGGGGCATGCAGGAGGCAGCCCTTCGATGATGTTTCTCCCTCTCTCTCTAAAGTCAATAAAATAAATAATATTTCTAAAAAACAGAGTTTAAATGAAAAATAAAAGGACTGTTTTGTCTTTCCAACTTCATTCCTGATGTCAGTTGATATGGATTTGGTATAGAATAATGGACAAGTTGAAAATGTAGAGGAGTGCCTGTCAGCTTGCTTATTTTATTGGAAAAGGCAGGGAGTTACTCTACAAAGAAGAAGGAAACAAAGTGTACAAATAGGCATGGATGTGGTAGGGAAAAAGTTTTGGAGATTTTAGGATAGGGAAGGGAGTTTGCATTTGGGGGCAGCGGGCATATATTGAGAAAGAGAAAAAAAACAGGAACAGAAGACTTCAAGAAGTTTTCAGAGTGCATCATTAATGTAATTTTCCTTTGGCATTTTCTCAAGAAACTTTAGGAAAGATTTTATTTTATTAAGTTTAACCTGCCCATTTATTTGCTGTTTGTTTTACCATTGTATCTTTGAATGTGACTCCCAATTGAGACTGGGCCAAAAGTTTTGAAAAGGTTTATGTGTGCATCATTCTCTTAGAAATTAGGACCCAGTAAGAAAAATCAAATTCCTTTGGCACTTGAGAAGATGTTAAGAGTTTCAGTTCATGTGTCAGTTACTTTTTTACTTTATAAAAAATCATCTGGAAACTTAATGGCTTACATTCGTATTTGTCATGATTCTGTGAGTCAGGTGGGGATTTCTTCTACTCTGGGTTGGCTTCACCCTGGTTTAGTTCACATAATAGCAGAATTTCCAACAGCCTCTACTTGAGTTATATTTGCTGTTTTCTCATTGGCAAACCAAGTCACCTAGCCAAGCCCAGAGTTAGTTTGGGGAGTAGAAATCTACCTTTTGGTGAGGGGCACAGCTGCAAATCAGTTTTCAAAGAGGCTTGGTTAAAGGGAGGAGAATGATACATGGCCATTTGTTCAATCTGCCATTCTTAGTGAGAGAATATGTTAGGAGGGCAGTTTGGCTAATTAAAAGACCTTAATACTTAAAGTGAACTGATACACACTCAAAACAGCTAACTAAACTCTCATTGTGTTTAGAGAAACTCAGGTGGTCAAATGAGGTTTAGCGTACAGAATGGAGAAGGTGAGGATTACTTGTCTTCTTTATATCTTCCCACAGTCTCTAGATTATCTGTCCAAATGTCCACATATCACCCCAAGGGCTTCTAGGAAGTCACACACTTAGACAAAATAAAATTTCAGGTGGTGGTAGGGTTATTGTTTCTCCACTAAGGGGCTCATTTTGCTTTTTTTCTAGAATAACTGGACTTGATTGAGGCTGATGACCTCATGAGGGAGACCATATCTGTTAATAACCACCTCCCCCCCTCCAGACACACAGGGATCTGGTAAAGAGACACAAGTTTTATGTTTGGCCCACTACTATTATCTAAGTACTAATGCAGTCCTCTTCTGATTGGTCAGTAATGCACCACATACATTTTCACACATATAGTTGGTGGTGCTTTTGTATGCTTACTGAGTATATGGCAGTATCCAAACTTGGCCTGGAGAAGTCTGAAGGTAATACATTCTGATGAAGTGGATTTGGGGATTTAAGTAGAACAAATATAGGGCTATTGATTCCAGAATTAGGTTGATTGCCTTAGAATTCCATTTTCCTGTTTGAACATTAGTATCAGCAAGGCTGGGGCAGGTTCAGTAACCACTACGAGCGCACTGGCCTCCAAAATGGCAGCCTGAAATAGCAGTGTCAATCTCCCGGGGAAAGTACACAGTTTAAGATGGAAAGGTGGAATTTTCTTGGTCTGCAATTCAAAATGTGTTAGTCTAAGAAGTGAAATCTTTGCCGATTAAGTATTTATACCTTAAACTGTTATGAAAATCAGCTTTATTACTGGCACATAACTTCATATTCATACTCCCAGAAAAGGGGTTTTTTATTGTGTACTATGCTTGTATTGCTTAGGTTTCTAATGTTGAAAGTTAATCAATAATCAGGGAAAGTATCCAGAATCTGCTGGTACCTTAATCTTAGGCTTCCTAGTCTCCAGAACTGTGAGAAATAAATGTTAATTTATCTAGTCTGTGATATTTTATTACGGCAGCCCAAATAAACCAAGACAGTCCTTATAATTCCTTAGAGCCTTTGTTCTAGATGGTCATTCTGCCTAGAATACTCTCTCCCTCTCTGACCTATCATATATGCATGGCTGGCTCTTTATTGATATCAGATCTCTATTTAAATATCACCTCCTGTAATAGGCTTCTATTGATATCACCCAATCTAAAGGAACTGTCATGACACACACTAATTTTCCCTAATTTAACAGTCTTCAGATTGTTTATTGCTTTCTGATGTTTTCCTTTTTTCAGACTTATACACTTAATTTTATTGTCTTTTATACCCAGCTAGTGGCCTGGTGCATGAATTCATGCACATTGATAGGAAATTAATTAGAAGAAATATTTTAATATAGCTATTCGCCCATTCTCTATAATAGAAGTGTCAACCAAATTCACAATCAACAATGACAGATGGAAACACAGGTGTGCAGTTGGCTCCTGCGAGAGCTTTTTATGTATCACGCATGCACGAGGCAACTTAGCCTTTTACATATATAGCATAAACTTGCTTAATTAGACCTGCTTTCTGATGTAGCTAAACTTTATCCAGCCCAGTGAAGCGCCCCAACTTCTCTTTCAGGTAATTGTCAGCAACACAGCAGTAAATATCAACACAAAGCAAATTATTATTGTAAATCACACAGGAAGAACAAAGGGTAAAATATTTAACTGCAGTAGTGTTTGACTATATTCTGCCCAGTGAGAAAACCAGAAGTCATTTTCAAGGTCCACCATTTCTTTTCTGTCAATTCAAATTTCTAAGCTTTCTAAATCTCCATTTTCTGGCTAATGAAAAGAAAATAGGATTCCACCAAGTCTCCTATCTACCTACTCCAGGACTTCTGTGAGGATCAAATGAGATGAGGCACGGGAAAATGCTTCACAGATATTTGGTTAAAGTGTAAAAACTTTCCATGTGGGTTTAAAGCAAGTCGTGTTCCTGGGCAGAAGAAATTGCAAGGAAGCTAGTCGCTAAGGAGAGGAAGCTGGGCTTTACTATGTGTTGTCATTACCCAGACGGTCAGACACTTAGTATATTAGCCTTTTATATATGTAGATTATAATATAAATCCAAGAGAACAAGGAGAGTTTGTATATTTGGTTTACTATATCTGCAATGCCTAGAAATATGCTCAGAGCAATGTGACCTCTCTGGAAATACATTTTTTGCTTTCTCTTTTTAACTTTAGAATACATTCCCTAAAGGCATAAGTTATCTGAAACTTTAAGGGTTATTTCGGTAGTCCACGGGAATCTGAAGTAGCAAGCAATATATTTTCTCTAATCAAACATTCACTCTGGTATTAGGATTCTCAAGATTGCATAAATCAGATGTCCTCAGGCCTTTGAGTATAGCCTGAATTTGAGTCACACACCTTACCTTCCTCTACCCAGCATCTAATATTGCCAAAAAGAAGTGCTTGATTGGTTCAATCAAACATGGAGCAGAGTTCCCATACCAGCGTCTGTTCCTATCCAGCCAAAGACTACAGGGAACAAAGCTAGAGCTGTATCCACTGGGTCTAGTGAACTGAGATGCATCTCATTAAGACAGTGTCAGAAAGGACTTTTTATGGGATTTGAGCTGTTGTTAGGTTTGGGGGATGGCTAAAGGAAGCAGGGCTTTGCTCTGGATTGAATGTTCTTGGGAAGTGGGGGTAATTTTGTAACTGGCTACCTTAAATCATATCTAGAATAAGGGAAGACTAGAATGAGGCTAAAGCTGTAATTGTTATAGAAGCAGCAGTCACTCATATTAGCTGGGAGAGGGGATATTTGGTTTTTCTGTGGTTTACATAGTGACCTTGTTTTTGATGTCAAGTTATCACAATCAAAGAGTGACCCTATTAGATATTAGAATTCTGGGAGATTCAGAGAAGACAGTGTCCTAGCTAGAGATGCCCAGGTTAGCTGCTAAGCACTTAGAGACCAAGCTGTTAGAGGCAGGCCAGTACCCCAAGTCAGGAGCTTGCTTTCACTAGCCTCAGAGATGATTGACCCCCACCCCCATTCCATGTCCAGCCCTAATGTGGCTTCCTCTCTTTCTAAAAAAAAAAAGCAACCAAAAAACCACAAAAGCAATACACACACACACACCCATCCTCAGAAAAAAATCAAAGGTATGTAGGAAGTCAAAGATCAGAAAGACCCAATAAATAGTGTCCCTTTTCATTCACTTATTCAAGAAATACTTATTGAGAGGTCACGGGGTGGGGCGGGGGAGAGACACATGTAATACTTTCAACAATAAAGAATTTAGATTAAAAAAGTAGTTTTTGAGTATTAAGTGACATGGGCAATGCAGGCCCTGAAAATAAAATAATGGAGGGGAAAGAAAACAGACAAAAATCCTTGCCCTGCTGCAGCTTGCATTATAGTGGGGAAAACAAACAATAAATAAACAACTTAATTAAATAAGATTAGAAAGTAATAAGTATTTTGAAGAAAAGTAAGGGAAGGCGAATGGTTTGAGATGGAGGTGTAGGAGGGATGTTTTCAAATTTAGATAGCTTATTCCTCACCTATGAAGTAGCCTTTGGAAAAAGATTTTAAATACACGAGGGATAGGCTATGCAATTATCTTGTCAGATCATTCTGGAATGGCAAGAAGGTTCTCATTGCTGACATTATTCAGACCAACAAAAAAAGGCTAGCCTTGCCTGGTGGTGTACACATACTAGGTACTCTGTATATTCAATGAACTAATTAACACAATGAGTATTCAAAGAAGTATCAAGTAATCAACTAGTTCTAGAAGCTCAGTCAGTATACAGACATTAGAACAGATTGATTTAACAATACTTTGATAAAATAAAGTACACATTTAATAGTTGCATCTAAACAACTTAAAAGATTTTCCTTTGTTTTCGTTATTTATTTCCAAGAGTGGGTATCGTAGAGATAATTTATGCAACAGTGGATGTTTCTCAAATTAATAAAAACATTTTTTTTAAAAAAAGAACTTCTTATACAAACATTACATTATAGTCTTATTCTGATTGACACAAGAGCACACTATGATTTCTTATAGCTGAGGTATCGAATATAAAACCGTTCTATATACACATATACATCCACAATTTATAACAAGACTGTGTTAGCAGTTAAATGTGTCTTCATTTTTGAGAACTGAAATATTTGTTTCTCCTCCAGTGCCATGGGGAGTTCATAAATGATGGAAGTACTCTGGCTTTCAGAGAGATGCTATTTCTTTGCAATGCTACTTCTTTGGGGAACAAATATGAAAAATAAAACGTGTCATTTCACATGATACAGAGTCTTTTTATTGTCACCTTCCTGGCTTTAAAAGAAAATGGGGCAAATCATAAAAAGACATATTGTAGGTGCAGGTTCTGCCTTAAATTTAGATATTCTAATAGAGTGTACAATTCAGTGAGTCTTTTTCTGTGTCTCTTATTTCTCCCATTCCTTATGTATGGGCAGAGTGACCTGGTGATATAGTACTGAACTGAATAGGATGATTTATTTCTGGCTGACAGCCTTTCTCAGTTTACAGCTCTTGGAGATGATGATTTTCCTACCAACTTACTCCACAAAAATGTTGTCAAAATCCATCAGATTGAGCCCTGGGAATTTAATAGAAATGAATGTGTACACATATGGCTTTAAGGACTATTTGCCAGATTTTCAGAGGTCACAGTTGTGATGATCATTTATTATTTTGTTTGCTTGATTGTATGTTCTTTTTGGGTTTTTTGCAGACTTGCAAACTAATACTTAAAAAATTTATGAGTCCCCCTAACCTAATAGTTCAGTTGGTTAGCACACTGTCCCAATATGCCATGCTTGCAGGTTTCATTCCTAGTCAGGGCACATATAAGAATCAGCCAGTGAATTCATAAATAAACTGACCTCTCTATTCATACTTGTCTTTATCTCTATCTCTATCTCTATCTCTATCCCTACCTCTCTCCCTATCCATCTTAAAAAACAATTAATGAAACCACACTGAGATTACTTCACACCTACCAGGATGGCTATGATAAAAAAGACAAATAATAACAAGTGTTGATTAGGATGTAGACAAATTGCAGTTGAGAATGTAGTATGGTATACTCACTGAAAAACAGTTTCACAGTTTCTCAAAAAATTAAGCATAGAGTTACTATATGACCCAGCAATTTCATGCCCATGTATATACCTGAAAGAACTGAGAATATGTGTCTACACAAAATTCATACACAGATATTCAAAGCAGCATTATTCATAATAGCCAAAAAGTAGAAACAACCCACGTATCCATCAGCTGATAAATGAATAAATAAAATGTGTTATCTTCATGCAATGGAGTAATATTCAGCCAAAAAACTGAAGTATTAATAAATGCTATAACATGGGTGAACCTTAAAAGAATGCTAAATGAAAGAAATCAGACATAGAAGGCTAGATATTACATAATTCCAGTCATATGAAATGTCTAGAATAAGTAAATCCATTGAGATAAAAAAAAGTAAATCCATTGTGTTCTGTGTTAGCCTCTAAAAAAAAAAGTCTGTTATTATGAAGTTCATGGGCTTGTCTGAGAGATAAACATGGAAACAATAATTACCATGCAGTATGATAACTACTAATGTAGGAAAGTCTAACACTTCCGTGAAAATATATAGGAATCAGACCATAACAGAAGGCTTCACAGATGAAATAGCATTTGAGCTGAATCTTTAAAAATATTTTTAAATTAAAAATATGTCGATGTAAGAAACATCCAAAACTATATGAATTTTATGAGTTTATTTGAGCCAAACTGACTACAATTGCTGAGAAGCACAACTCAACAGATAGAGAAAAGGCTCTGGGGAAAATGGTAGTTTTACCACTTATTTTATATACTAGAGTCAAAGGGAAAAACATAAGGAGGTTACATGAAATCCATTGGTGGTAGACGAGGGAGTCAGGAGAAAGCAAAGCAGGGAAACCTCTGAGATTGGATAGAAAGTAAAATGAATAAAAACATAGATCTTTTACAGTGGTGGGTATAGGATAGTTAATAACAATTAAGACGGTAACAGTAACAACGAGGGATTCTGCGGTCTCCTGTTCTGGTGAAAGATTGTGCCCTGAGGGGATTGTTAAGAAGGATATTACACTGATATTTCAAAGGTGATATCACAGATATAAAAAGACCATACACAGGCTCAGTTAAGTAAAGATTGACCTTTGTCAAGGAAGATACACACCAAAGACATGACTACTTCCAAAACTCATTTTTAGTTTGAAAGTTTTAATTTCAGAACATCCTATATGGTTACTTTAGGTCTCTTTGTAAGACCCACCATGCAGACCTCCCCTGAGCTTGTCAGGTTTAGTACATGACCAGTTTTTTAATTTTAACTAAGACTTAAAGAATACATAAGAATTTTTTTAGGCTAGAGCATCAAGGGAGGAACAGTACAATGAAAATATGTTGAAAGTCATGTGCAAAGTTACAGGCATGAAAAAAAAAAGTTAATTCACAGACTAGTCAGAGAACTGAACTAACCTTAGTTAATATGGTTAGACCCGATGTTTCACAAACTAAATCTAACTGCTCCTGTGTATTAGTAAATTAATGACAATCTTCTATTTTACTGGGAGGGGACAGTCATGAGAAGGAATGACTAGACATATCTATGTCAATTTTAATTTTTTCCTTCATTGTACTTTTTGAGTTTGTTACCTATGGGTATTCATACTTGTCAATTACTGTCATTTCCTAGTATTCAGGATTGAATAAAACGAACATCATGACTTTATCTTCATTTCCCCTTAGCTCCAACCACATTTCTAAAGATCTCTGATCCTGCCATAGGTTTTAACTTCATTATATTTACTCCTAGATCTTAACATACATTAGCTTCCCAGATACCTGGCTTTCTTACACTTGAATAGATGATCTGGAACCTTCTGAGTGATTTCTGTAGCCCTGTATATCTCTGCTAAGTCTGTTTTTCCAACCACCCCTAATTTCTCATCTACTCCCTGTAAGGATAATTATGTAAACAAAGCCAAGTAATGTTGCACATCACTTACAAAGAAAATCTTTCAATAGGAAAATGAAACCGAGAAGCTGAGTATTCAAAGGACCTTTTAGAACTACTCTGATGTCTTTGGGCAAATGTGTGTATTATCTCTTTAAAACTCTACCTCTGATATGGGGATAGCAGTTCGGTCATCAGAGAGAAACATAGGTTTGAGTTTTAACTACGTATAACTATGATAAGTTGAGAAAATCGCTCTACCTCTTTGTACTTCATCTGCACAATGGAAATCTAATTACTTCACAAGATTGTGGAATAATTTGGGTAAAAGCTTGGGGTGGTATCCAGCAGGTCATAGGTCCTTAATCAATATTAAGCTTCTTCATCCCATTAATGTGTATGTATATCTATTTGCAAGTTTACATATAGCTTCATGAACCAAAAGATGAAAAATCAGTATTCATCTACTAGTGTAGAACTATTTAAAGTTGAAAGTAACTTAAATAAATTTGGTTTTAAAATTTTAAAAGAGCATTTAAATCATATTGAGGGGAAAATGGGTGGGATGAAGGAGAAATTAAAATATCATTTCTACCCTAACTTTTGATTTAGTGTTTCATCTTCAGCTTTCCCATACTCATAATTTTTAGTAATGTAGTATTTATTCCTAGCCCAGCTTTGTCCTCACTCTTGTTTTTCTCTCTTCTTTCATTGTGCCTTTAACTCATGTTGCTTGTTGTATTTTATGTTCATCTGTAAGCTCCCTGAAATCCTTTTTGGAACACAGTGAGGTATAAATAAAATAAAATATTGTGTGTTTGAGATGGCAGCCTCAGAAAGAGAGGCCAAGGAAATCAATAATTCTTAACAGTCTCAGCCCTTAATCTGAGGCTTGTTGTGTAATAAAACCGACAGCTTCCCTTTCCTTGAACCTGTTTTACTAAATTAAAAAATTTAAATAGCTAACACTTATCAAGTACTTAGTATCTGCTGAATATTAGTCTAAGAACTTTTACCTGTTTATTCATTCAGTTTTCCCAACAAATCTAAGAATCAGGTACTATTTATTATGCCCAATGTGCAACTGAAGAGATGTATGACAAAGAAGTTAGTCACACACCTGGTAAGTGGCAAGCTCAGGTTCCCGTGGAGGCAGCCCAAGTCTAAACCCCTTTCCCTTAGCCACTATGTAATATGACTCATAGAGGATTTATGAAGGACTTAGAAATCCTTTTGCAATTCCTTTCTTTCTTTGGTTTTAGTCTCATAGATATTTGTAAATCATATAAAAGGCCATTCATTCTCTTACAGACAAGTTCATTGCCCTTAAAGTTGTTATTTCTTGATCTTTTCTTCAGTATATTTTTTCTCAAAGTTCAATACAGTTTTTTGTGGCTAGGTAAAAGGGAGACTGAGTGAACATAACCTGCCCTTTCAAATGGTCAAGTCAGTTTAACAAAATATTCACGGAGACATCAGTGTGTCAAACACAGTGCTATACTCTTGAGGCTGCACAGAGTGGGGGAGGGGGTTGTTTGCTGCACAGTGTCTAGACCAATGAAAAATCCAAATATGAAACATTTGGTGGTAATATTTTGATGAAAGATAAGAGAGTGGGGACATATGATACTCTGAGAGCTTGGGTGATGGGTACCATACCATTCCCACACACAAAAGAATTGCCTCTGTTGAAAGCTTTTGAAAGAGGAGAGGAGAGGAGTGGTGGCGGTCAGGATATGGTTTATCAGTCTGCTGGGGCTGCCATAACAAAATACTATGGACTGAATGGCTTAAGCAACAGAAGTTTATTTCTTAAAATTCTATAGGCTGAGAAGTCCAAGATCAAGGTGCCAGCCACTTGGTTCCTGATGAGAGCTCTCTTCCTGGCTTGTAGATGGCTGCCTTCTTGCTGTTTCCTTGATAAGGGCAGAAATAGAATATTGAAGACCAGCTATAATTGTGAGAAATATTAATCATGCTGTGTTAACCATGATTGTTTTGTTCTGATTAAAGAGGGTGCATTTTGGCCTAACTGGGAGTTGCATGTGAGTCCTGGGAGCTCACCTGGAAATGTGGCCCATCCTCCCCATCAGGGAGCTGCCTATTATCACGTAAAGATTAGCAACCTTGTTATAGAAACCAGAGTTATCAGCCCTTTGAAGACCCCCAGCCTTTTTCATGTAACAAGCACTTGGAAGACCCCCAGCCTTTGCATATTTTTGCAAATATACAGACCTGTAAACTGTCTATTTAGCATGCCTTTTGCCTACTTCCCCATGTAATCTTTGTCCTTCTACCCAATATAAGCAGTTGGTTTATGGTGGGAGACAGAGCAGATTTTTGTGGATGACCTGATGCTCTCCCATACTGCCAGCAGTATTGGAATAGACACTCATATGATTCAACCCTGTCTCTGTTAATTGGCTTAAGTAGTGACAAGGCAGCACAAACCCATTGATTGTCCAGTTACATCCTCTCATGAGGGCTTAGGGGGTAGCAGGAAAAAAAGAGAGAGGAGGGAGAGGGGAAACAAAGAGGAGAGTATGTGCTCTGGTGTCTCATAAGGACACTAATTCTATTGGATAACAGTCCCACTCTTATAATCTCATTTAACCTTAATTACCTCTTAAAAGTCCTATCTCCAAATTCAGTCACATTAAGGGTTGAGACTTCAACATATGAATTTTGGAGGGATACAAACATTCAGTTCATAACTTACAAGTGGGAGCTGAATAGAGTTTGAGCATAGAGTGTTGCAGGAAGACAATATAGATTGGAGAGCCCTCTTTCTTTCAAGGATTTGAACATGATTCAATTAGAGATAGAGAGGGTACCAAGGTAAGCTGGAGTTTAGACTTTATCCAAAGATCAATAGATATGACAAACCATTAAAAGACTTTCACAACAGAAGGGACATGATAAAACTGAATTCTCAAAAGATCTTGTTACAGGAAAAATAGATTGAAGAGGAGCAAGACAGAAGGCAGACAATCAAGGAAACTGTAGTTTTAGGGTATGACAATGAGGACAGAGAGAAGTGGACAAATTAGGGATGATTAGGGGCTCAAAACAGTAGGACTTAAAGATAATTGAACACTGTAGCAGAAGAGAAAGGTGTCAAAGATGGCACCCAAGCTGATGACCTGGGCTTCCCCAGCACTTGGCACTGGAGGAGATAGGAGCTATATACGGAATACAAAGCCAGAATTATCACTGTGGCCCAGGGAGGGCAGTGAGAAAACTTTCTCCTAGTTGCTAACTTCCCCAATCATAGCTGAGTCTCTGATAAGCAGAGCTTTTTGTCACTGACCCTGCCTTTTATAGCCACCCTTAAAGTTTAAAGCCTAGTAACACCTCATTGGTATTTATTAGCTTTTACCAATTCCCACATAGACTTGTGTTCTGAATATTCCTTTTGTCTTTGGTTTATTTTATCAAAGTGCATGGGGACTCTAGAGCTATGAAAAGCAGATCTCTTTGATCTTATCAGTGTATGTTGATTGGCTGAGCAATCTTGAAGGAAAGAGATCTTAGATTTCTTTTTCTGAAATATACCTAGATGAAGTAGTTATCTGGGCCAGTGTTACTCAGTGGTTGAGTATCTACCTATGAAGCAGGAGGTCACAGTTCGATTCCTGATCAGGGCACATGCCCAGGGTGGGGCATGCAGGAAGCAGATGATCAATGATTTCTCTCCTCATTGATGTTTTGATCTCTCACTCTCTCTCTCTCTTTCTTTCTGAAATCAATAAAAATAAAAAGTTTTAAAAAGTACTCAAGTACTATAATCCTATCTAATAAAGACAAAATATGCAAATTGACGGTAACTTTATGACAAATATGGCGGTGCCCACAGCCAATAAGGAGGGAATATGCAAATTGACACGGCAAGGCGAGAGGCAGAAGGTGGCTCTGGCCAGAGCGAAGGCAGAAAGGCAGCTCCGGGCCGGAGCAAGGTGGTGCTGGCAGCCAGGGGAAGGAAGGCCTATTCTTGCACCAATCTTCATGCTTCGGGCCATTAGTAACAATAATAATGATTAATGTTATTGAGACTTACCTAGTACTGGGCTAAGACATAATATAATTCAAATTTAATTCTGACAACCACCCTTGTTGATATGTACAATTGTGATCTCACCTTATAGGTAAAGACACTGAGATTTTGGGTTTAAGTGAGTTGCTAGCTCAGAGGTCAGACTGAGACAGATTAACTCATGACATGCCAGTCCTGATTTTTATGCCATTTTGTCTCTCCAGTTTTACCTCTTATGGTTTAACAATTGAGATGTAACTTTAAACATCTTATTTGTCCATTAAATTGATAGAATTTATACTATGATTTACCATAACTTTCTTGTTATAATAATGAAGGCTTATTGTGAGATATTTGAAAAATATAAAGGAAATAAAAATAATCCACAGTCCTACCACCTAGAGATGACTATTATTATAATTTTTATGTATTTCATGACAACACTTTTCAGTACATACTTTGTATAGTTGAGATAAGTGTTTATACATTTTAATCATGCTTTTTTATTTAAATTATAAATATAATCCTGCTCCCATGCTATTAAACATGAATTACAAGTGTTAATTTCAATATACTGCAAAATATTTCATAAATGGATATATTATAATTGATGTAACCATTCAAGCATTTTTGAACATTTAGTTTTTTCTCATTTTTTTACTATAAATAATACATTTGGTATTTCAAGTTATTTCCTTTAAAAATATCGCCAGAAGTATAATTATTGTTTGAGAAAGGGTACAGCTTTTTTAAGGCTTTTATTACTTTTTAAAGAATGGAATAATAGACACTCCCATCGGTAGGAAATGATAGTCCCTGCCTTATCAGACCTTCAGCAACACTGTATTTCTGATCTTTAGATCTTTATTAATAATTTAAGTATTTTTACTATTATTTTAAATTTATATTTCCTTTGCTACAAATAACATTTACTAGGGGCATTATTATACATCTTCAGGATTGTTTTTAACTTAAATTTGTTTTTTCCTTTCCTGTCTCATTTCCATTCACTTATTCACTTATTAAATACATATTTAGTGAGCAACTATTATGTGCCAGGCCCTATTTGCAACTCTAAAATATATAGTAGACAAGATAAGTCAGGTCTTTACTCTCATGATGCTGATGGTCTAGGGAAAAGGCATTTAGTATATGGGTTAGCCCAGGCCAGATAGCTCAGTTGGTTAGAACATCATCCCGATACCCCAAGATTGTGAGTTCAATCCCTCTCCCTTGGCCAGGGCATAGATAAGAATCACCCAGCCCTACCTGGTTTAGCTCAGTGGGTGGAGCATCGGCCTGTGGACTGAAAGGTCCCAGGTTCGATTCCGATCAAGGTCATGTACCTTGGTTGCGGGCACATCCCCAGTAGGAAATGTGCAGGAGGCAGCTGATGGATGTTTCTCTCTCATCAATGTTTCTAACTCTTTATCCCTCTCCCTTCCTCTCTGTAAAAAAATCAATAAAATATATATTTTTTAAAAAGAATCACCCAGTGGCCCTGGCCAGTGTTTCTCAGTGGTTAGAGCATTGGCCCACATACCAAAGGATCCTGGATTCAATTCCGGGACATGGCCACATACCTGAGTAGCAGGTTTGATCTCCAGTCCTGACAGGGTGCATAAAGGAGTCAAGTAATCAATTTGTCTCTTTCACATTATTGTTTCTCTCTCTCTTTTTTCTCCCCACTCCCTCCCTTTCTTCCACTCTCTCTAAAAAGCATTGATAAAAATATCATCAGGTGAGGATTTAAAAAACAAAAGTCGACCAATGAGTGCATAAGTGTATAAATGAGTAGAACAAATTGATATATCTCTGTCTCACACACATAAAAAAATTAAAAATTTTTCAAATTAATTTGATGGTAAAGGGCTATGCAGACTACTTCTTTAACAGAAATAATATAATGAAGCAATAAAGTAGAGTTCTTAAAGTTTTTGGTCTTGGGAACCCTTTACATTCTTAAAAATTATTGAAGACCCCAAATGTGGGTTATACCTATCAATATTTACTGTGTTAAAAATAAAAACTGAAAAAAATCAAAACACAAGAACACTCAAGCACACATTTTATTAATAGCCACCAGAGAGAGGTCATTACCCACGTTGTGACCTCTGGAAAACTCCACTATACACTCATAAGAGAATGAGAATGTAAAGACAAAGAATGACTTGCTATGATTACAAAAACAGCTTTGACTTCATAAACCCCTGGCAGAGATCTTGAGGACTCTTAGAATCCCCAACCATACTTTGAGAGCCTCTCTGATGGAAATAATACTGGTACATCATAGATGATCAATAAATATAGAGTGATACTTTGGATTGGGTGCTTAGAGGAGGTCTTTCTGAGGATATGACATTTAATTCAGGATCTAAGGGATGAGAAAGAACAGTAGTGTAAGTGTCAAAAACAGCATTCAGTTTGTGAAAATTCATCAAGTCATGGGTATATACATATACATAGACATATGTGTATGTATGTATGTATGGCCCTTAAACAAAATTTCTACCTCTGAATTTGGGGCACCAGAGGGCCCAACAACAAGTTCTTATTTTCAGCCTTTCATCAAAAAATTGATGTCCCTACAACAGAGTGGGCTACTTTTCTTTATTCGTTTTACAAATCTGAATTCATTTTTAAATAACCAAATTAAATAATATTAATGAAAAATTGAAACACATTAACAAGATAAAAATCTTAAACTCTAATGTAAATATTAAGATTTTGCCTATTTCCTTTTTTTTTATTAAATAGGCATACTTTTATCTGGTACAATTCTAGCTAATAAAAGAGTAATATGCAAATTAGGCATCACTCCATGACGAAGATGGCTGCCCCGTGACCACAAGATGGCAGCATCCATAGCCACAAGATGGTGATGCCCAGTCCGGCTCAGCCCCACCACTGAAGTAGTCAGGCCTGTTACCCAGGGAGGTGGCAGGGGAGGTGGGGGGCCCAAGGGGCAGAACAGGTGATCAGAGGGGGCAAGGGTAGAGCCAGTGATTGGAGGGGGCAGGGGCAGAGCCGGTAATTGGTGGGGTTTGAGCGTGCCCTACCCAGGCATAAGATCTGGGCCAGAGGCCTCAGGCCTGGGCAGGGGCAAGACCAGAGATCACAGGGACCTGGACTCCGCCGAGCCATTGATCAGAGGGGCAGGGTCGGAGCCTGTGATCACAGGGGTCTGGGCACCAGTGGAGCCGACAAAGAAGGGGTCTGGGGGTCCCCTACCCAGGCCTTTAGCCTTAGCCAGAGGCTGCCAGTGGGGCAAGGGCAGAGCCATCGATGTCAGGGGACAGGATCAGAGCCAGTGATTGCAGAGGCCTGGGCTCTGTGAAGCTGATGATCGGAGGGGTGTGGGGGTCCCCTGCCCAGTCCTACATCCTCAGCCAGAGGTTACAGACCTGGGCAGGGGTGGAGCTGGGATTGGAGGGGCAGGGGTGGAGCCAGTGATCAGAGTGAACTACACCTTTTCTTACTGCTCATTGGCTAAGCTCCCTGTATGCCACTGGTAATATTCTTAGTAACTTGGGTAATAAGAATCCCTAAAAGCGATCTAGGGTTTTTCCACCACACTCCTAGAGAAAAAAAATGAAGGTTCGCTGCTGGAGGGCTAAGAAATGTTATATCCTGCCCTAGCCGGTTTGGCTCAGTGCATAATGCCTCAGCCTGCTGACTGCAGGGTCTGGGTTCAGTTCTGACCAAGAGCATGTACCTAGGTTGCAGGCTCCTCACTGGCCGGGGCCCAGGTCAGGGCATATGCAGGAGGCAACCAGTCAAAGTGTTCCTCTCACTTTGATGTTTCTCTCTGTTTTTCCCTTCTCTTCCACATTCTCGAAAAATCAATGGAAACATTCTCAGTTGAGGATAAAAAATAAAGCAATATCATATCCTATGAAAGACACATCTTGAAAATGCCTAAGGAAAGTTGTCATTTCTTCATGGGGAAGGTACTGGAGTCCGTGTTGAAAACACCTTGGTAGCTGCGGTGGTTGGCAGTGGCTGCAGCAGTGGGGTGATGGGGCTGGTGGGTTCCCCTGATTAGCCTGGTCGCCTCTCACAAAGGGAGGCCAGACTGCAGCTTTAGGACTGCTCCCACGGGGATCAGGGAGTGGGCCTAAGCCATCAGTAGAACACCCCCTTAGGGTTCCCAGTTTGCGAGAGGGGGCTGGCTGGTGGACATACCCTGAGGGTTCCCAGACTGTGAGAAAGCACAGGCCAGGCCAAACCCCCCCTCCCCCGCCCCCTGAGTGCACAGATTTTTGTGCACCAGGTCTCTAGTCCTGACATAAAAGGGCAAATATTGTATGACTCCACCAGAATTGGCAAATTCATAGAGACAGAAAGTAGAAGATGGTTCTACTAGGGGCTGGAGGGAAGACGGAGAGGCGTTAGTGTTTAATTGGTACAGAGTTTCAGTTTGGGAAGATGAAATCTTTGGGGGAATGGATGGTGGTGATGGTTACACAATAATGTAAATGTAATTAATACCACTAATGGAATACTTAAAAATAGTTAAAATAGTAAATTTTATGGTATGTACATTTTACAAATTTTTTTTTAAAAGAAAAGGAAATTCATCCCAGGGAATTCATCTCCAATTTGGGAACTCTGCATAAGCTCTCTATGTAGATTTTGTAAAAGCAAACTTTTTTTTTACAATTACTTGTGCAATTACTGGCATATGTGATTACAATGATTGGATCTTTTGTTTTGTGATTCACTTTATAGTGAATAGGCTGCCACAGAAGCAAATGTATCAAGAGATAAACACTAGATCTTGATGTTATAGAAGATACTAAAATTCTGACTTGATCTGGGCTCTTTACCACGCAGCAGTTAAGAGCCTTTGAATCCTGTTATTCTATGAATGTATTTGATGGCATACAGTCTTTTAGAATAATTTGCCTTCCAAATTCCACTTCTGTAACTACCGGTGATTCTATTTGAAATGCCTAACTTCTCTGTGATTTTTGCCATCCAAATAACAATACTATTACTTGCAAACAAAATGAGCTAGAATGTGCTGTAAGCTCCTTGAACTAACATTGTGTAAGTAGAAAAAAATAACCATTAACCATTTTAACACCATCTCATGCTATAAATGACTCTCAACAGAGTGCAAACTGAAAAAAGAAAAATCCATGAGAGTAATAAAATAATAAGATTTTTAAAAAAAATATGGGGATGGTAAAGGTATCAAACCAGTTAAAAATTCAATTTTGTTTTTCTAATGCTCCAAATGAAAATCTCATAGATAGTATTCCCATAAACAGAGTCTCCACTTTGGCAAGAAGAAACAAAAATTTAAAATAATAATATTATTTAAATGGCAGATCTTAAGTCCAGGTGATTTAAAAAGAAAGAAAAAACAATCTGGTAGATTATAACAAATTGCAGTAACTTCCCAAAGGGTGTCTGACATTTTATATCCTTTTTCTCTCATGTTTGCTTCACTTCAGAAATGCCTAATTTTAACTGTCAGCAAGAAAATGATGCACAGCTTTAGCAAATCAAATACTTTTTTTTCGAAAACAGTATATGGGGAGAATAAGGCTAACTAAGAGATTAGAGGGAATTTAATTTTTAATCCAGAAATCTTTACAGGAGTCCTTTAAGTAATAGGTACCATTTATTTTTATGATTAGTGTGGGTGTTAACCCCAACCCACCTCCTCTGAGGAAGAGCTCTGTAATTCCTTTAGCAAGATGATGCTAAGGGAAGCCAGCCTTGTCCAAGCTGATCCGTAGGGCATTTGCTGAGTTTTTAAAAAGTTGAGAAAAAATATACATTTTACATCTTGTAGGACCAAAGGGGCAACAGAGAGGAAAGAAGAGCAGATTATCTTTTCTTTCTTTTTAATCTGTTATTGATTAGAATGTCAGTGAAATTAGAGGGTTTTTTTTTCTGACATATTGGTGTACATTTGTTTAGTGGATTGGGAGCCTCTAAAACAAGGGAAGAGGACCAATTCTAAGATTGAAAAGGCATTGTAAGTCAAGTTTATGGTTTGTTTACTTAGGTAGGAATTAGAAATGCATCTGAAACAGAATAAAGTTTGTCAAACTCTTTAACTAAGGGAGGGAGAATAAACACCTACATGTTTAGAATCAATAATGTGATTCTGAATCAAAACAAACAACATTTAATTCAAGTTGCTTATCTATTCTCAAAGTGAAAAAAGAAAAAAGAATCAGCAAATGAACTACCCTCTCTCCCTCTCTTTTTACTCCAATCTTTGAACCATGTGAGGTAGAGAACATTTTTTTAGGTAAAACACAGTTGACGCAGCAATTTCACATGCTTCAAGCTTCATATTGTTTTTGCAAATCATGAAATTTTAGAATATCTAAGCACATTATATCCAGATGACCAGATGTCCATTTGTCCAAAGATCATAATGTGAACTGTAACATTTTAGGCTATGGGCTTTGTGAAGAGCCATATATGCTCTTGGAAATATGCATGTGGATATATACTTCCTATTAAAAGAATTCACCATTGTCTTGTTCTGCTAATACAACAACCAATGCAGTAACGTCGGAATAAGTGAAAAGTCACGTGGTGTGTCAAGATACAATATGACCCTCCACATTTCTTTTCAAATGCCTTTGTAAACATTTTGGCTTGTTGTGTGGCAGGCTAGAAGAAGCAGACCTACCAGGGGTCAGTCTTGCCCTGTCTTACTTGTGTCTCAGTGAATTCTGAAGAATGTGCTGTGACTCTTAGCATATCAAAGGGAAGGCTCAAGCTCTTGGTATTACTGTGAAATGTAATTTACACACCACTTTGTATGGTAGTAGAATGCTACAGTGTGAAGCTCAACAAATTGAGCCTTCTATTAAGAATGCTCTCAATGAGATTCCGGACCTGCAGTCACACACAGATGTTCTCAGTTGTTAAGTGATTTACTTTGCGGATCCTTTCCATTTGTCGGCCATTTGAGAACAGACTCCCAGTCTTTAAGATTCTAATACCAAGCCCCTGGCTAAAATTAGAACTCCTAAACATGTGCTAAGTGCCTTTCATCCCTATGACTAGAAAATAAAAGGAATCCAGGAGCATTAGGAAAGAGGATAGAGACCTCCCTATTGATTAGCTAGAAATTAGAATAGTTTGGTCATTTATTTATTCCTCCTCTAATTCTGCCACTTGGGTGGAAATCCAAATCACTTTTAATTTCTCTTTTTTTAGCAACATATAATCTGTCTAATTTGTTCAAGAATTAAGTTCGAGGAGACAGCAAAATGGCGGCATAAGGTAAACACCGTAAATGCAGCCGTGAACAACTATTTCAGAAAAACCACGAAAAGAACACACGGACACCACTCGCACCCACAGGAAGGCTGGCTGAGTGAAAATCCTACAACTAGAAAAGAGTCTGAGACTCAGAGGAGCGGCGGAAGCAAAGTACAGAGGTACGGAGGCGCGTGCACGGGGCTCGGG